>JAYJMF010000020.1:502039-515308 GCA_036873715.1 Salvia sclarea
GGGTGGCTGCCGCCGCGACCGCGGGCGCACCGCAGCGCCGTGGCTGCGCCCACCGCGCTGCGCTCACTATACTTAATAAAATTGCGATTAATGGATTTTCTAATGAAGTCATGTGGATTTTCACTATACCTTTTAAATGCATGTTTTCGATGTGACACCCAAAATCAATTTAAGCAGCGACCCCACAACATAGATTTTGCAGATCATTGGATTAAAAATAAATAAATAATAAGAAAAGACAAAACGAAACTTTCATTTCTATATATCCATATTTTCATATATAAATGATACGTGTAAGGCCGTGGTTGCACGGTCCTATCCACCAAAACCACCAGATCAAAACACCATTCACCGCGTAAATATATAAAAGTGTGAGAACTGGAATTCGAAAAGGAAGAAAAAAACTCATCGGAAACTCATCACTCCGACGAAACTCGAGCAATGGCAGCAGCCGCCGCCGCCGCCGCCGCTTTCGAGGCGTTGGACGAGCACATTCTGCGCAGTCACATCCGCTTCGCCGCCGCCGGCAGAAGGAACCTCACCACCGAGCAAGTGGTCGACATCCTCTGCTCCGCCTTCCCTGAGGAATACTCCATTGCCGACCGCGAGAAGCTAACCGAGCGCGTCGCCAAAATCACTCCGCCGCCGCGACGGAGTGGAGATGCCGATGCCGACGCCACCGGAGAGCCTACGCCGGTCGCAAATAAGCGGCGAAGAACAGTTGAATTAGGTAACGGCAGCGTGAGTTGGAAAAATCGGCCGATGTTTAGGGATATACCCGAACTCGTCGCCAAAATCACTCCGCCGCCTCGCCGGAGTGGAGACGCCGACGCCACCCGAGAGTCTACGCCGGTCGCAGATAGACGGCGAAGAACAGATGAATTAGGTAATGGCAATGTGAGTTGGAAAAATCGGCCGATGTTTAGGGATTTATTGGGAATGGATACTGTGATTAAGAAATTGAAGATGGAAGTGATTGTGCCACTTCACGAGTGGAGGCAACAGCTACTGCGCCACCTCGGAGTCGACCCTACGGCCCGAATTCTGTTGCACGGGCCACCGGGGTGTGGGAAAACCACATTGGCACGAGCCATTGCTAATGAGGCAGGATTGCCGCTGTTTGAAATCCCCGCTGCTCGATTGGTTTCTGGAGTTTCAGGTATTGTTGCATTTTATGTCATGTTTTGCAGCATTGTGAAAATTTTGTTGAGTTGCTTGCTGTGGGAATGTTATTTGCTCACAAATTTGAAATCATGTAGCTATGCTTTAATTGTATATAGATTGCTGTTCATCTCTTTGGGAAATCACATTAGTGGAATTGCCTTTTTGGGATCGGCTAGATGTGTTCTATGATCAAGAAAAGTATAAACCAAATAAGAATCCTAATTTTAAACTTAGGCTACCTTCTAAGTTATTTATTGATTTATTTATCTTTTAGCGGCTCCCTAAGGTTTCATACTTGTCATAGATCTGTGTACAGTTCATCTCTGTGAGGGTTGCGTTTAATAGAATAAATACTCTTGTTTAGACTCATGTGAACCGTGTTGAGGTGCAGCGGAAGAAAATATCCGGGAATTGTTCTCCACAGCATGCATGAGAGCACCATCTGTGGTGTTCATTGATGAACTTGATGCATTGACTTCGAAAACGGGAAGTTTGCTGAAGGAAATTGAGCCACGGATATTGAATCAGTTGATGGCTTGCCTGGACGAACCATGTGGGGTCATCAATCACGATGCTGGCTACATGCTGGTGATCGGAGCAACCAATAGCCCTGATGCTCTTGACCCTACCTTAAGGCAGCGGTTTGATTGTGAATTTGCGTTACACGTTCCACAGTATCACAAACGGCTTGATATACTAGCAGCTCTAACAAGTAATCTTAAGGTTGAAGTTGGTATTGATCTTGGAAGAATAGCCCTCTGCACTCTGGGTTATGTAGCGGGAGATTTGGTAGCATTAGCCAAAAATGCTGGTATTCTTGCTGCAAATAGATACATGCATGAGAGAATTTTGGAGTTCGACGGAGTCGGGGCTCAGCTTGAAGGTTGTTCGATGCATCCGTTTCAAAATGACGAATTGGAGCATGTCAGCGTAACCATGTCAGATTTTGTGGTAATCCTTTCTTTTCCTCTCTACAAGTTGGTGAAAAGAGAATCGAGTATTGATACTGGATTCATATATAGTTCTTTTCCTTTTTCCTTCTTCTTGCTTTCTTATCTTTGTGTGTCTGGCTTAAAAATATTTGAAACAAAGAAAATATGTCCTGTCAATAAATGTGACCTCTAAATATTGCTTCTTCTTTCCATTTATGCTGTTTGGAGTTCTACATCATTGCCAAGTCACTGCTTCTTTATATGTTGAAATCTTGGAATTGATTAAGCCTTGGCACCTTTCGCCATCTGGCTTATAAATATTGAAAATAAAGAAAATATGTACTCTCAAATGTAAGTCCAAACTGCTTCTTCTTATCAGTTTTGTTGTTTCCAAGTCATTGCTTTTTATGTGTTCCTTGTGTTGTGTTAATTTTTGTTTTGTCATTTAACTGATGGCTGGGATCTGGTAAGAAGGTTCAACCTTCTCGCTAATTATCATTTCCATTGGTTGGAATTCTAAATCATTTCCAAGTGCTTACTTTTTATACGTTCATGTAGTTTTTTGCTTCATTTTTATGTTTGTGGTTTTTCCATTTATCTCATGGCAGGAAGCTGCTAAGAAGGTTCGGCCATCTTCTAGATTAAGTGGTTTTTCCGCCACACCCAATGCAAAGTGGGATGACGTGGGAGGCCTTCAATTGTTGAAATTGGAGTTTGAACGTCATATATTTAAGCGTATAAAGTTCCCTGAAGTTTATAAGGTATTTTCCTATTTCTTGAGCTGATTTATAGTTTGGGGGACTTCAATTACCATGACAGGTTTTTTACCATAATGTGTTTAGGTGTATAGTTGATCTTCTCCTTGAGCAACTTAGTATCTAAGGTGCTTGTATATCTTCCAAACTCATACTGGTTTTACCTTCTATCTCCATAAACTAGTCAACTAATCATATAGAATAAAAGTTAGAAGTTTTTAAGATTTCACAATTATCCAGTTTCTTGGTCGACTCCTACAAGGTAGCATCGTTTAAAAGTTCTTTTCTTTTTACAGGATCTTGGAGTGGACTTGACGACCAGCTTTTTCCTTTATGGTCCTTCTGGCTGTGGAAAGACATTGATTGTCGAGGCTCTTGCCAATGAAGCAGGAGCTAATTTCCTGCATATCAAGGTTATTTCTTTGGTACATTTTTATCTTCGTTGAGTTGGTAACCATGGAAGATCTTTGATTTGTTACAATGTTAATTTTGATCTCTGAAAGGGCCCCAAACTATTGAGATATGGTTATGAGTGTGAGCTGGTGGTGCAAATAATATTCAATTATGCAAGGGCTCACCCTCCATGTATAGTTTTCTTGGACCAGGTACATCATTTCACTTTGTTTCCGCCTCGCTGATAATTGTAGGAGTTGATTATGTTCGTGTTTGAATGAGACGTCTTTCATGAGTCTAAATGAACATAAAATACGGAAGAGAGATGTGATCGCCTCACATGACGGGATAAAGGCTTCTATTTTGTTTTGTTGTTACTGAACAAGAAAAGAGTGACCATCAAATTTTGTTCTCAAGAAATGAAATGCTAAATCAAGTTTCCGTTGATAATGAAAATTCCCGATATCCCTGAAACCGCTAAGAATAATCTCTCATATTTCTATTACTGTATTAGCTAAAGCGTGCTCGACTATTGTTGATTGAATGATTTATATCTCCTATTCCCGATGTCTTTTTCCGTCAGTTGGAGGCAATAATCCCAGGTGGCGGTGAAGGGCGATCCCCGGACTTTGAAAAGGTAATGGCACTTCTCTAATGGTGCCTTTGCTATTAGAATAGTTCTCATTCCACATATGCTTGTATTTATATCGAAAAAGGATGATAAGATAAGATCTCTATTATTGCAGCTAATATTCATGCAGCTAGACGAGTTATATTACGCTGAACATAGTGGTGTTTACGTAATTGGCGCAACAAATAGGTAACGAACGCCTCGTTCATGGTTCAAGAAACCAGAAAATATTCTGCTGAAATGTTCATTTGCCAGTGTTAACATCTTTTATTTTGCTGACACATTGACAGTCCAGACGTTGTGAATCATTTAGCATCCTCTTACGGTGAAGATGGATATTTTGGTAAGGATCTGTGTGTTCCTCTCCCTTCACCGGAAGAACGAGGAGCAATATTGAAAGCTCTTGCTCGAAACAAGCCAATAGATGCCGATGTGGACTTCATGGCCCTAGGAAAACACATTTTCTGTGAAAATTTCAGCGGCGCTGATCTATCAAACTTGGTATTTCTCATGCTTGTTAACTCCTCGTCACTGATGAAAGCCGTTGGGCTTTTGCGTTTTGATAACAACTTTCGTACTCAGATGTGGTAAGAGAGAGGTTCTGATGAGCGGTTAATTTTCTTTAAACCATAGATGAAAAAAGCTGCCGATGCTGCCATTGATCGACCAGCATTGTCTTGTGGAGATCACAACATGCCATGGACCATCAAAAGGGAAGATTTCAATAAGGCGTTGCCAAAGATCTCCCCTTATGTCTCGTCAACGGTGCTGCTGGTTTGCTACTGCGTTTATTGCTGACTTGTTTCGTCATCTCACATGTTGATATTTTTGGGTGCAGGAACTGATGTCCTGGAAATTGCTCGTTGGACGTGAACGTGAACGTGAGGAGAGTGCTACGAAAGAGTAAGACGAGTAGATATATGCTTAACTCATTAATGTGCTTTTGTGAATATGCCAACAGGGTAAGTAGTGCATAGATGCATGTGTGTGTATATATGATGTGAGTTTCGCCGCATCTTTTTGGTCATGTCAGTAACGTCGCACAAACTTGTGTCAGACTGTCGGATGGGTTAAAGTATGTATTCGGGCCGATATCTATATCTAATTTAAAACGTAGCGACGAATTTGTAGTTTTTGTTGGTGTTTGACTGTGTCTGTGTTGATCGTGGTATAAAGACTATTTGGTGACAATCTTGGACCTCTTTTTGACATTGATATCACAACGTGTGCGCAAAATGCATTAGCATAAATGTAACTATAAATAAATTAAATGGAAATAAAACATGAATTTCTCAGTTTTGTATTTCCTCAAAACTTTTGTTTGTAATATACGGTAAAATAGTATGTGACTTTTTTTAATCAATAAATAAAGAAGTAAGAAATTTAAAGACTAGGTCACGATGGATTCGAAACTCAGACCATTAACTTCAAGTATTAACCATTCCACTAACAAAATGATACAGTTAACCGCCAACAAAATAAAGGTCGGGTTGAAAAATATTATGCTTATATGAATCTTGTAAATTTCTGAAACTTCGTTGCTTTTTGTAGAACGTAATCTATATAGTATTATTTCTTATTGTAGAACAAATTTTTTCGATAAAGTGATAGGAGTTGTGATCAATTCATGCTGAACTCAATTTTGTTGAAGTGCATCTAGTGTGCTTTCAATTTTCATTGTCGATGTAATCTACGATGATGTTTTATAATTTGACGATGAAAAAGAAATTATATTATAAATATTTTGAAGATTATGATATCATATCCCCATAATAATTTTAAAATTCGTATTCCAAGAATGCTAAAATTGGTGGTCTAAATTCCCCTTTTTCCAACTAGAGAGCGAAAAAGAAAATAAAAGAAACAGAGAGAGAAAAGGAATGATGAGAGTCTTGATTCAAGTTAGGCGCGCACTTGCAGTCTGATTCAAACTCGTATAAAGCGTGTTAACGCTTTCTTTCGATTTGTTGGTATGACTCCCGCTCAAAATTATCATTATTCATTACCACTAATCTCCACTAAATAGAAAAAAAAAATAAAACTCAGCAATAATAATAAAATAAGTGAGCTATTTAAATAATTATTTTAAAATAATAAAAATATAATTAGTCTGTTGATATAAATAAAAAGATTAAAAAGCTAGCCACATTTGAAGATTTCATTCTCGAAGAATTGTAGTATAAAATAAGTAATTCACGAGTTTGCATTTGTTAACTCGTGAAATGACATAGTTTTTGGCTTGAATTTACGTATTTGCACAAACAAACTCCTAAAATCAATGCAAAAACATATAATTTCATCGGTATAGTGCAAATGTGCTTATTTTACGAATTAGATAATCCCAACTCGTTGAACATAATGTAAAGTAGCTCATCTCTAACTCGTAAATTGAGCATATTGCACTGCATTTCATGAATACCTTTTCATAACTCTAATAAATACCTACTATCCATCTAAAAACCAAAATACTTTTAAACCATGCTGAAAATTAAAAAATATTCAAATAGATTTAACTTTTGTTTGTGTAAGTATTTTATAGGTTGAAAATTTTAAAAATATTCAAATATTCACGGAACACATTTTAAAGAACATCGACCTATAAAATATTTATATAGAAGAAGTCATACTCATACTTGAATAATTTCTAATTGTCGAGATATAAAATACTCAAACGAACAAAAATCATGTCATATTTGAATATTAACTATAGTATATAAACATTATATAGATTTCAATATGAAACTTAAATCAATATTATTATTAGGAATTTCAGTATATAGATTTCCAAGGTGCGGAGTGCACCGACCAAAAACATTCCTACCGGAAAACTCTGCTTTTCCGGCACCATTTGAGCTGAAATGGCGGGAAAAAGCGGCGGCGGCGCCGCGCCTCTCCAGCCGTGTGAAGAACAAGCTCTGCGCGGCCACATCGAGTCCGCAGCCGCCGGCAAAACCAACCTCACTGACGAGCAACTGGTAGACCTCCTCTGCTCCGCCTTCCCGCAGTCCTACTCCCGCACCAACCGCAAGCTCCTCGCCGGCCGCGTCGCCAAAATCACTCCGCTTCCCTGCAGGAGAGGCGACGCCATTGACGAGCCTACTCCGGCCACAAACAAACGGCAAAAAACTACTCCAGTCACAAAAGGAGGGACAAAAATTGACGGGAGGATGCTAAGTATGATATTGAACAAACCAATCCCTGCCAATTTCGCGGAAGATAGCTCCGACTCGTCGGGTAATTCATATGAGAGTGATGATTTGAGTGATAGGAGGGATGTGGATGGGATTAATCGGGAAATTTCTGCGGATTTAGGGGGAAGGGGTGAATTAGGTGGTAGGAGAGAGAGGAACAAGAATGGCAACAATGTGAATAGGAATAATTGGCCAACGTTTGGGGATTCTTGGGAAACTTTGGTGATGGAGTTGATTGTGCCACTGCATCAGTCGAAGCTGCTGCGTCACCTTGGAATCGAATCTATTCCCCGAATTCTTCTGCACGGGCCACCGGGGTGTGGGAAAACCACGTTTGCCCGAGCCATTGCCAATGAGGCTGGAGTGCCACTGTTTGAAATCTCTGCTGCTGAATTGGTGTCTCGAGTTTTTGGTAAGGTTGCTGCATTGTGCAAATTGTGTAATGTGTTTGTTGGAATGAAGTTAATTTAGAGGGACTGCATTGTAGGACTAAGACTTGATTGTGTAGTTTCTGTGGTGTGTGTTTTGGGGTGCTGATTTGCTGAATGCAGTTTATTTAGTGAGGCTGCATCATATGACTTGATTGTGCAAAGTGTGTGATGTTTTTTTGTTGGAATATTGATGGATATTGTATGAACTAAGAATTGTTTGCATGAAATGGTATGCATACGCTTGGAGTTTATGCTGCGTTGGTCTTTGTAAAAGTGACCGGACTGCCATTGCAGGTCTAAAATTATCTAGATTTGCTAGAATTTTATGCAACCAACACGGATCTGTCTTGTACATTGTTCTTCACCATTTAACAAATCACATTAATACATGTAAATCTCAAAGAATCACTAACCTTTTTGGGATCAACCAAATAGGGTTTCTATTATTCAATTTATGCTAACTTCTAAGTTATTCGTTTATTTATCTTTAGGTGGCTTCCCTAGATTCACTTTGATTCCTCTTGCTAAACCTTAGTGTCACTAAACTAGCTTACTTGTCCATAGTCCAAACTCTAGATTTCTGTACAGTGCACTTTTCTAAGAGTTGTGTAAATTGTATTTCATGGAATTAATCCTCAAGCATCATATTTTGGTTGCTTTTCTTAGCCCTTTGACTTTTTTGGACCTGTGCTCAGGAGCACCACAACAAAGTATACGAGAATTGTTCTCCACAGCATGCTTGAGAGCGCCAGCTATTGTGTTCATTGACGACATTGATGCAATGACCTCAAAAATGGAAAGCTTGCAGAAGGAGATAGAGCCACACATGGTGAATCAGTTGATAGCTTGCATGGACGAACCATACAAGCTCATCAAACCTGTAAATCATGATGCTGATTCTGAAAGTTCTAATAGAAGTGGCTATGTGATGGTGATTGGAGCAACCAATACGCTTGATGCTCTTGACCCTGCTTTAAAGCGACGATTTGATCGTAAAATTTTTATGGGAGATCTATTTGGCCATTATCGTTATCATATACTATCCTCTCTAACACGTAATCTTAAGGTTGAAGATGGTTCAGATATTGTAAAATTAGGAAGATGCACTTTGGGTTTTGTAGCAAGAGATTTGGCAGCGCTAGTACAAAAGGCTAGTATGCTTGCTGTAAATAGAATCATGCACAAGAGAACGAGTGAGGCCAAGTCTTACATGGACCAGAGGTATGAGGTTCAGTATAAAGATTGTTACAAGCAACCATTTCATGACAAAGAACTGGAGAATGTCAGTATAACCATGGCGGATTTTGTGGTAACTCCTATTCTTGTACTCTCCATAAGTTGGTAAAAAGAGAATGAGTATTGATACAATGATACTGGATTATCCTCTTTGTCACTTTTAGTTTTATTTTATAATTTTGCACCCTTAGCTTCTCAAAGAAAAAGTAAATATACTATGGGTGGACACTGAACCTTTTCTTCTCCACTGCTTGAAAAAGGTAATAAAATAATACGAGGAAGGAAACTATTTACGTGCGACGGGAACTAGGTAACCAATAAAATAGTATTTTCTATATTGTGTCTAGGCTTGTTGGTTAGTAATGTGTTACATCTTACCTTTGTTCTATTCTTTTCTATGTGGTGAGCAGCCGCCAGGTGTAGCATATGTAAAGTTTCGTTTTGTTTGGTTTGAGGGGTGTTGGCAGAGGAGTTATGTGTAACAGTGTTAACCTAAGCGGCAAAAATGGAATTGTGGTAAATAATAGGGATATGGAGGGGTTTCATCTTTTATTCGGATTCAAAATTCGTCCTGTTTCTTGCCATCTTTCACCATCTGGCTTAGAAATATTGAAATAAAAGAAACCCGAATAAATGGAACTCTTAACTGCATCTTCTTATCATTTCTGTTGTTTGGAGTATACTGTGTCCAAGTCTTTCATTTTTATATGCTGACAGAAAGCTGTTAAGTGGGTCCAGCCTTCTTCTGAAATAGAACTTCTTTCCACCACACCAAAGGCAAAGTGGAAGTGGGATGACGTTGGAGGCCTTGAATTAGTGAAATTAACGTTTGAACGCCATATAGTTCAGCGTATAAAGTTTCCTGAAGTTTATGAGGTAGCATCCTTTCCTATTTGTTGAGCTGAAATTACTGTAACAGGAGTTTTATGGTCATCTAGTTAGGGTATGAAATTTCTTGATTTTTTTTCTTAATTTAGGAATCTGATCTATAGTATATATCATATTTTTAACATTCTTGTATGTCAACCGTCAAGTCTTCCTTTGTCATATGTTTGCTTATTTGCTCTGTTGGAAAAAACAAGCACCACAATCACGATAGAAAAGAAAGAACACAAGAATTGTTTACCCAATTCCTCTTGCGATTACCTCCGGGGGGGGCATGCCAAGCCAGAGATTGCACTATGATAATTCGGATACATGATTACAAGGAGAAACAACTATTTAAATTTAAATACAATAGCAGCGAAGCCCTAATTCTAAACCCACTAGGATTTCGTTTGGGCCTAAAAAACGTGGGCCCAAAACATGCTCTTGTTCTGCATTCCAACATGCTCTTCTATCAAACTTTATTGCTAATCTGCTAAAATCGTACAGTATTACCTTGTCTCTCATGAAACTAGCATGCTGCCCGATCATAGTGAATATAAGATTGGTAACATAATAATTGTCCTTTTTCTTGCTTAACTCTTTGAGGCTAGCAATTTTTAATAAGTTTATGTTTTTATAGGATCTCGGGTCGTACTGGAGGACCATGGACATCCATGGTCCTCATTGCCGTAGAAAGACATTGATTACCAGGTTTCTCCTTCATGGTCCTTCTGGCTGTGGAAAGACATTGATTGTTCAGGCTTTAGCTAACGAAGCAGGAGCTAAGTTCATACATGTCAAGGTTCTCTCTTTGGTTACACTTTTCTCTTAATTTAGTAACCATAAAAGATCGCAGATTTCTCAATGTGTTACTTTTCTTTACCGTGAAGGCTGGTTTGTTGACTTCGTTCGACGGTGGTTCAGGTGAGTTGGTCGTGCAAATATTATTCAGTTATGCAAGGACTTGTTCTCCATGTATACTTTTCTTTGATGAGGTACTTCCTTTTACTTTGCTTCTGTTTCGCTGATTAGTTATATTATTTCTGATATACTAATGCTTCCAAACTGTGCTCGTCTTAGGCTCTTAGCCACAGCCAACCTCAAGAAACACTCATGTCTATATTATTTATCTTTTTTTTTAGGATATTTTTGTGTAAATACTCCATTCTGCCACGGTGAATGCATGTGTTTGAATCATGCGGAGTTTAATATGAGAGTTGAAACGAATTATGATTTTAATGTTTAGCACGACGAGGGAAATTTGTGGACCAGAATTGACTATATAATGAATTTATGTTAAATTGCTATAAAGTAAAATGTGGACTAAAAGCTTTAAAATCTGATCAAGATACAAAATGATTAAACTAAAAAAAGTAATCTCATGCAAAGCTACCACTAGCTCCAAGGATGAGTGACTAGAATATGAATCCCTATCACCCTATCCTCCAACTAAAAAATATAGAATATAAAAGCATACAATTCATACGGAGTACTAAATAATCTGTCTGCTAAATAGTGCTTACAGAACTGTTTATGTTCTGAAATTTCCCTTGTTTTCTTCTCGTGTAGCATACACTACTAACACAAATGATGAAATGATCGATATAGTTGACCTCACATGCGAAATTGAAGGTTTTGTTTTTTCTTGTTGTTATTAAATAAGAAAAGGGCATTGAGAAACATTGAAATGTTTTCAAGAAATGAAATGCTTATTTAAGTTACCCTAGTAAATAAAAAATTCCCCACACCCTGGAATTGCAAGGAATTATCTCTGGTATTTCTGTGTTCTTTTGCCAGCTTGAGTATTTTACAGTGTTAAACATAACATTATCTCTTTTCCATTTTCCAAATGTATATGTCTCAGTGTTTATTGTACGATTTGTATATCTTATGCCCAACATCCTCTTCTATCAGCTGGAGCGAATAGCGTGTGGACGGGAATCGCCAGTCATTAATCAGGTCCCGTTCTCCAATGTTGCCTTTTGCTATTAATGTATCTCTCACTCAACATATGCACATATTTAGCAAAAGGGATGATAGTATCTTCTATTGCAGCTACTAAAAGAATTGGTTGATGTACAATATCAGAGTGGTGTTTATGTTATTGCTACAACAAATAGGTTTGTGATGCTTCATGGTTAAATCATATAGTACCTGCACTCTTGTGCTGATATCTCTCATCTCGCTGACTCATTGGCAGAGATGACATCAGAGAGCGTGTACGAAATTACGTCGATGAGGTTCTTACTATTCATCCTCCTACTCCAGTAGAACGAGGATCGATATTGAAAGCTCTTGCTCGAACCAAGCCGGTAGATGCCAGTGTGGACCTGATGGCCCTAGGAAAAGACGTCGCCTGTGAGAATTCCAGTGGCGCTGATCTATATGCTTTGGTATGTCTCATCTTTGCCAACTCCTTATGACAAAAAAAAGCTGTGTTTTTAAATGTTTGCATGGTATGTGACGTCAATGGATTTGGGAATGTTGTATTTGAAAAAATTTACAACACGGTGCTCTGATTACAACAGTTTAAAAGTCGATCAAAAAATGAACATCCGGGCATAAATCTGTGTTACTTCCATCAATTTGACCCTTTTTTTTTTTTCCAACTATAGATGATAGAAGCTGCTAGTATTGCCATTGATCGACCACCATCGCCCGGTGAAAGTTGCAGAGTGCCATGGACCATCAAAGATGAAGATTTGAAGACTGCATTGAAGAGAATCCTTCCCTTTGCCCGCGCTCGGTGATGCTAGTTTCATAGCTACTGCAGTTTCTCCTTTACCTGATTTTGTTCTATCGCCTCACATCTCGACGTTTTCAGGTGCAGGAAGTAAAGAGATTCAAGCTTTTCTTGTGGCGCTGTTAAGCCACATGGGAGCAGAGATGAATGTGAGAAGATGATTGTTTTTTTGTGCAGCAGTGCTGTGGTGGAGTGGTTAAAGAAGAAGACTGGTAGATATATGTTGTTAACTTATTTATGTGCTAATGGAAGATTAGTATTAGATGTATGTGTATGTGTGTTTTGTTATTCTAGCATCATTTTGTACAATCTTATGCCACGTCATCGTGTGGTCAAAATATGCCTTGATACTTTGTTAAAACAAATCCAACTTTGTCTGACGAGTCGGCCCAATATTGGTTGTGTTCGGCCCATGGGCTTCTGGATAAGCCTGTTTTAGGATTGGGCTTTTTCTAGGCCCGAAAATCTCTGTTGTAGGTCTGAAATGTTTATATTTTGATGTATATTTGTGATTTTGTTTAGCCTTTGGATTCTGGTGGAAGTATTGTTTAATGAATTTCGACTTGTTAAGTCAGTCAACAATCATACACCACTAGAGTTGTCAAAACAAAGTCATGCGTGAATAGAGGTGACAACACGACTATGGGCTGAGTAGTATTCCCTTATTCGAAGGTCGGGTCGTAGGGGTGAGTATTCGAATTTCGGATTGGATTTTTGCTTGATCCGATCCGATCCGAAAATCCGAATTTTGACTAAAATGTGATCCGAAAATCCGAACATTTTTGTGATAAATCCGATCCGATCCGAAAAATCCGAAATTCGGCTATAATAAACATAAAAATAAATTTAAAAAAAAATCAAAAATTCAAAAATTCAAGTGTATTATTTTAATATAAATAAATAATTATGTCTATATATTATAACAT
>JAYJMF010000020.1:515408-539189 GCA_036873715.1 Salvia sclarea
TGTTCATACCAAGTTTTCAGCATAATCATTGAAACTTCTCGTATTTTAGGGATTCTATATATTGATATCAATTTCTTATTTTATTATTGTATTTTCGTAATTGTATCATGAATAATATATAACTGTTCGTGAACAAGTATATTCGTACTCATGTTCTTTACGAACGAACTCCTCTGTGCGTACAATCTTCATGTCTTATTCACAACTGATAGATGGTGCTCACATCGGTTTTTTCACCATCTCGATCAGATTATAATGATTGGTACACATATGGTCATAAGCTTAAACAAAATCACGAATAACCCATGGACTTATACGAATAATGAGGTATTTCGTACGAATGTGTCAAGATACAAATTACGGAATTCATGTTGCCCAATGAGACAATATAAAAAATAATTCAAAAAATCCGAAAATACTATGCAGTTGTCAACATAATCCATCTCAGCGTTAAATACGCCACTTACCATCTTTTATTTAGGAAAGAGAATATCATAAATCACCTTCTTACTAATTTACCCCCTCCACAATTTATATTGTTTTTTAATCCATTTGACTAACAATCCAACAATTAATTAGATTAGATTTCTAACCGTTAGATTTCACAAGATCAATGGCTCTAATTCAATCTCAATTCTTACTATAATACACAATTCTCAATCTAATGCACCCCTATATATATAATAGCAACAAAAATACTAGATCAAAGTACACATCACAACAACACACACTACCTTTTAGACGAAAACAAACAAACACGGACGAGGAAAACTCATCGAAGAAAACACCTTAAGAAATTAATAGCATTAATACTATTGTCTCCTGACTCGATTCCTGGCTACTCTTGCTCTTCTTGCACGTCTTCTTCTCATGTCTCTGGCATTAAACATGTCTTCAACAACCTCTTCTATTTTGCCAAAGTATTTCTTCCTGAAACTCCGACAGAATAAAAGTACCCAGACAATGCTTCCTAAGCCCACAACATATCCAAGTGCAGCAGATACATATTCCCACACAATCTCTTTCTTCTCTTCAACATTTTCATGTTTTGGTGGTGATAAATCATTGCCATCAACATGAATGCAACTTATGTTGATAGTGAAACCACACAACCCTGGATTTCCTATAAAGGAATCAGCTGGAAATGTTTGTAACTGTTGCCCATTTGGTATTCTCCCGACCAGATAATTGTAAGACACATTCAAGACTTCAAGAAATGTGAGCACTCCAAGCTCCATCGGTATTCGCCCTGTTAGTTGGTTTCTGGAGAGATCGAGCGATTCGAGCTTGCTCAATTGGCCAAATGACTTTGGGATGCTTCCATTGTGGGCATTGTGGGAGAAGTTGAGAGCATGAAGTAAAGTAAGATCTCCAAGTGCATTTGGTATCTCTCCCGTGAAATTATTGGAAGAGAAATAAAAAACATTGAATTCTGGCAAAATCTTATCCATCGACATGTCTAGCCCTTTCATGATGAATGCCATGTCAGAGCTCGGAAACGAGTAATAGCTTGTATCACTGATTTTCGTTTGTACCTCACTCCCTAACACCATTCCTCTCCAACTAGAGAAGTTCATCGACTCCAGACTTCCACTAAAGCTATTTGAAGATATGTCTAGAACTTGAAGGTTTGGCCAGCTGTTGTAACATCTCACTTCTCCATGGAACCTGTTGGAGTGCAAAATAAGAGCAACCAAGTTCGATGACAACATGCAAGGGAAAGTGTCGTTGATCATGTTGCTCCCGAGATTCATGTACTGCATCGACAAGCAATTGATGAGGGACTTTGGGATTTTCCCTTCTAAAGCATTGTTGTGAAGATCCAACACCCAAAGATCCTCAATGGTTTCAAACAGGCAAGATGGTATGCTGCCACTCAATTTATTAACAGACAAGTCGAGAACAAAAAGGTATGTGGCATTGCAGAGCGACGTTGGAACAGAACCTGTAAAACTGTTATTACTAAGTAACAAGTACTGGAGATCGTAACCATACGTGATGTTCGGTGGAACGAGCAGGTGCATCTCCCCCCTGAGTTGGTTAGAGCTCAAGTATAGTTCTATAAGAGATGTTGGGATATTGTAAGGCTTTTGGAGATCTGTCAGAAGGTTAAAAGAGAGGTCCAAAGACACAAGTTGTTTTTCCCAAATCCAAGTAGGTATCTCCCCAGCTATCCAATTCCTTGACAGGTTCAAAGATCTTATCGCATTTGAAGATCTGATGAATTCAGGAAACTCGGAGATGTTACATGAAGCAAGGTACAAGTCCTCTAATGTGGGAAATCCATATGTACTTGAATTTATCGACAAGTTGTTGTCGGACAGATCAAGTTTTGTAAGGTTGGTAAGGCTATGAATCTTGTCTAGTTGAAAAGTGTTATTGAACAAGTTTCCAGAAAGAAACAAGGACTCAAGGCTCTCCAGTTGGAAGAAAGAGTCGGGGATAGGTCCTTCCAATCGATTACGACTCAAATCTATGATAACAATGCTAGAGACATTTGCAATGAGAAATTCTTCAACGAGTCCAATAAATCGGTTGTTGCTAAGATCAACTTGCAACAATGAAGGAAGACCAAACACGGATTGGGGAATGTTCCCAGAGAATGAATTGTCGTTCAAGTATAACGAAACGAGATTGGAAAGACCCTCAAACAACACACTGGAAAGTGAGCCTGCAAAGAAGTTAAAGGGCAATGCAACTTCAACCAGTTCGGTTAGGTTAGCAAAGGTGGATGGAATCGATCCTGTGAAATGGCAAAAGGATAGGTTTATATACGACAACGAATTGAGATTGCTAATCGAACTTGGTAAAATTCCCGAGAAGTTAGTTTCACTGAGTCTCATGGACTCGAGAGATCTAACTTGAGCGAACGGTGGTATGCTCCCACCGAGCTCCCTGTTCCCAGATAAGTCGAGATTCTGCAAAGTAGGAATCTGGAATATTGTTTCAGGAAAAGAACCTTTCAGGTTGCAGCCAACAAGACTCAAGATGGTCAAGCTTGAAAAACTGCTGAAGAAGTCAGGAATTGCTGCTGATAGATTGTTGCCATCGAGTC
Source organism: Salvia sclarea (assembly GCA_036873715.1). Classification (NCBI taxonomy): domain Eukaryota; kingdom Viridiplantae; phylum Streptophyta; class Magnoliopsida; order Lamiales; family Lamiaceae; genus Salvia; species Salvia sclarea. Next base: position 518,464 of record JAYJMF010000020.1, read on the forward strand.
GAAGAACAGAAAGGGAATGGAGCTGCGAAAAGGACTTAGCGATGGGGCCAGACAGATCACAGTTAGACAAGCTCAAAGAGGTGAGGTTGTTTAAATGTGATGATATAATGTGGCTCCAATTTCTCCTTTCATCAAAGGAAGCAATACTGACATCATCAATATAGAGCTCTGTAAGACCTGCTAGATTTTGGACAAGCATCTCCAAATTTGGATACTTGAGAGACATATAATTAAAGGAGATGTCGAGACTAACCAATCTCGTCAATGACAGCATTTCAGAAGGAACCTGCCCACCAAAACCAGCATTTGACAAATTCAAGTGTGTCAAATAGGTGAGATTTTGAATACCTCTTGGAATAGGCTTAGTGGAGTCGAAGTAATTCCTGGCCAGATTGAGCTTCTGCAGATATTTAAGTCTGAACAAACTCGACGAATCCTCAATTCCACCATCAATCCACTCATCATCGAGCTGCAAACTGACGACGTGGCCAGCGGCATCACATTCCACACCATACCACTTGCAGCAGTCATCACTTTCATTCCATCTCACCAGTTTGGTTGAATGAGAAGAATAGAAATCCAACTCATTCCTGAGTTGAAGCAGCAAGGTTTTCTGATGGGGAAGGCATTGGGTATGAGAAGAATGAGCAGTGAAAATGAAAGAAGAGATGAGTATAGAGATGATGAAGAAAAACATCTTTGGAAGCATTGTGAAGAGTATATATGATGAGCTTGCAAAGTTGAAGCTTTAAATAGAGAGTGGAAAGAGTTTTGCACAATTGATTAATTCCATGACATTATAATTTGGTCCTACATTGGAAAGACTTGCACAATTGACTTGAGGTCTTCTCCATTTAGTCTTACCAATTAATGATCGCCCACGTGATTGTGTTGATTTCCTTTCGTTGTTGGCAAGACTTTCTACTACTTTTTTTATTTATTTCCTTTGATATTCACTTTGTTTGATTTTTCTTTTTACTTTCTATTTTTTTTATTCCTTATATGAGAACATTTGTTTTGATTGATGGGATAGATGAGACTAATAGGATAAATGGTGATTAAATTATTTGGATTATTAATAATGTGTTTGGATTGTAAAACATGATAAATTATGTGATTATGACCAAAATATTGTATAATATCAAGATTGCTCTTTAAATTCATTTTTTTTCTGCTTGATTACCACTAAAATAAATTTAATAAGGGTATTTTTTCTAAATTTGTATTATGGTGTGAAGGTTTGATTAATAATCAAGCAAATAAATAATAAATTTAGATATTTTTCTAAATTTGTATTATGGTTTGAAGGTTTGATTAATAATCAAGCAAATGAATAATTACATGCGGGTCAATCATGCAGACTAAACATGTGATTATACTTGATTATTTTATCAATCAAGTCTAATCAAGGTTAATAAACAAACCAAACGGTATGGGCTGCCAGGCCTTGGATATCACTAGACCTTTTTTCATAAAATTTTATAGTATAATTAGTATTTTAGTCTGATTGAAATTCGTTACTTTTTATTTGGTCAATAATCGAGTCTGTTGGTGCTCCTTTTTACCCAATTTTTATGTAAAATGTTCGAATAGTTGGTTGTATATATTATTATATATAAGGTTTAGATTAATACATTATTATAGTTATATTTGTGAAATATTAATATGTTATTATATTACGTCTCCAAATTAATTAATAATGATAAATCAAAGTAATGAAATACACTAAGGTTGAGATACCACACATGATTTGTTACTCGTTTGCATCTAATGGAAATAACATAAAGATGACATTAATAATTATGCTTAGTGATAAAAAAAATTGAGAAAAATAATGCCGAGACTGAAGGTCGTAGAAATAATTATGATTATGACTAATCAATAACAAAAGGCATCAATAATTATAATCTCACATTGCTGAACTTTATCACATCACTAATAACTAGTGGAAATAAGACTAAATTTTTTGAATTTCAAGTATAAGATTAAAATATATATACAATTAATTTTAATAACCCCCATCTACAAGTATAGGCACCTCTTAGGACGGCACGAGTTTTAATAAAAGTTGAAATAATTGTGGTATTTTGTGGGACGAAGGGAGTATACTGCATCCAAGATAATATTCTAAAATATCCAAACAAACAACCAAATAAACATATAGATCTAATATTTTTCAACTTCTCAAATACTCTATATCAGTCATAGAACATTTTCGATACAAACAATACCATTAAGCTGAAAGATTTTTTATAACGTAAATATAATTTGGGTTAAATTAATAGTTGGGTGCAATTTCGTAAACAAACAGGTTCTCTTCAGAATCTGGTAATGGCGGCTACTACACACCTCGACTACTAGCTAGTAGCTACTGCTTCTCAGATATTCCCACCAGTTACTGGAAATACCCGTCTTCTCCGGCGACAAACGGTCATGGTGAGAGTAAAAGGCGGCCGCCCCGCGTCACTCCGTGAGTGGGAAGATGAGACCATGCGCGGCCACATCAAGTCCGTCTCCGGCGGCAAAACCAACCTCTCCACCACGCGATTGGTGGGGCTCCTCCGCTCCCGATTACCACATTTATACTCCCGCCGCGACTGCCGCCTTATATCCTCGCGCGTCGCCAGAGTCACAGTCCCTTCGATCTCAGCTGCGGAGGAACCTACGCCGCCGCAGCGCGGGAAGAAACGGCGAAAACGAATCGAGGATCGGGATGTGATTGAGGTCTCGAGCGCATCGGATTCGGACAATGGGGAATCCGGTCAATCGGAGAGCGATGAAATTGATGATGATGAGAGGGGAGAAATGGATGAAAATGATGAGAGCAGTGATGCGAGTGGGGTTAATCGGGAAAATTTGGGGGAAAGGGATGAATTAGGTTATGGTGGGGGAGAGATGGATGATCGAGCAATTTTGGGGGATTTGGGGGGAAAGGATGAATTGGGGGATTTGGGGGGAAAGGATGAATTAGGTTATGGTGGGGGAGAGGTGAATGATTTGCCGAAATTTGGGGATTTAGGTGGGATGGATGGATTGCTTGAGGAATTGAAGAGGGAGGTGATCATGCCGTTGCATCAGTGGAAGGTGCTGCGCCACCTTGGAGTCGAACCGACGGCTCGGATTCTGTTGCACGGGCCACCGGGGTGTGGGAAGACTGCGCTGGCCCGAGCCATTGCCAATGAGGCTGGAGTGCCACTCTTTGAAATCTCTGCTGCTGCAGGTATTGCATTTATGTCGTTGCTGTAAATGATGTGTTTAATGGAATGCCTATGGCCATTGAATGTATTTGATTGTCCATTGTGTGATGTGTTTGTTGGAATGCGGATAGCTGTTGAATGCAGTTTATTTAGAGGGGTTGCAGCGTATGACTTGATTGTGCGCTGTGTTTGTTGGAACCATGATGGCCCTTGAACGCAGTTTATTTGGAGGGGCTGCGTCGTATGGCTTGATTGTGCAAATTGTATGACGTGTTTGTTGGAATATCGGTGTGTATTTATGTGTGTCAGCTATGTATTGTGTTGTTCGTATGACCTAAGAAATACGTTGATATCGTTTTTGCTTGCTCATGGAGTCTTACTTGCGTGTAAAACAAGAACTAAGAAGTATATGCTATCTTGGTCTTTCTGTATGTGATTGGGCTACCTTTCACTAATCTCAAATTATGTAGATTTGCTAGAATTGTGTGCAAATCCAACACAGCTCTGTTTTTTACAGTCGTGTACATCGTTGTCCACCATTTTCGGAATCACAGGAGTGCAAGTAAATCTCAAAGAATCAATTGTATTTTTGTGATCAACCAAATGTTTTATGATCTACCAGAGTATAAACCATATAGGAAATCTCATGAACTATCATAACCATTTATTTAGTTCATGACTCATGAGCTATCAAATTTTATAAAAATGTCCCACATCCATTTCTTGGCCCCTGGATATTGACGTGGCTAGCCAGATGCCATGGTGCAGTGTATATACACACTCATATATGTATAACTGACATGACACAATATAACATCATTTTCTGCGCTACTTAAAAAAAGGTGTTCCACTCTGGAATTAAAGGAAAGGCTGAAATAGTGGAGTTGGTCTCTGGTTCCACCGGCGTGAGCTGGACGTCCACGGGGTCAACATTTGTGGATCAAACTAGCCGTTCTATACTTCTATGATAGAGATCGTTCATGAACTCATTATGGATGCCAGAGCTCTTTGATGACCGCCTCGCCTCCGCGGGGTGAGACTGGATTCATCCTCTCACACTCGCTAGCGAGTGACCATCCCGGCTCTAGTTTTTATCACTTTAGCCTTCGCTTCTTTCTCTGCATGCAACTCCTTCGTCACCTTCCTCTCCGCCTTGGTGATTGTGGTGGCGATCCTTGCCTTCATCCTCCTCTTCATCGTCTTCATCAACCGTGGTCCGTGATTGGATTCAGCAAGGCGGCACTGCTGAACGAGTTCCAAGATCCGGTGAAGTGCTTCATCTGTGAGTTCAGACTTTTTTTCCCTAATTAGTAGGGCCTGTAACATCATTTTGTGCCATGTCAGTTAAAAAATACATAAAAATACAGTGTGGCATCTGAGCCACGTCAATTCAGGATATTTTTTGATAAAGCAGATATAATTTGTGATTTAATGTGATATTTACCCCTATTTATTTTTTAAAGTGGCTTCCCTGATTCACTTTGATATCTTTTTCTTACAAACAATTTTAGTTGTCACAGTGAACTCGAACTCATTCAGGTTTAGTTGTCAGATTGTCTTCCTGAACACCTTTGGCCGTAGGCATTAACCACTCTACCACTAGGCCAACACACACACACACACCACCTCAATATCTTTTGCTAAACCTCAGTGTCACTAAGCTTTCTTGTTTGTAGCCTAAACTCTAGATATGCGTATAGTGCGCTTTCCTAAGGTTATGTTTCATCGAATTTCTTCAAGCATCAATACTTTGTTTCCATTTCCTTCTCGTTCGACTTCTGTGAACTATGTTCAGGTGCACCAGAAGAAAATATTCGAGAGTTGTTCTCCAAAGCGTACATGAGAGCACCATGTGTTGTGTTCATTGATGCAATTGACGCAATGAATTCAAGAACGGAAAGTTTGCAGAAGGCAAAAAAGCTATGCGCAGTGAAGCAGTTGATGGCTTGCATGGATGAACTAAACAGGCCCATCAAACCTCTAAATCATAAAACTGATTCTGAAAGTTCTAATAGCAGACCTGGCTGTGTGCTGATGATTGGAGCAACCAATATGCCCGAAGCTCTTGACCGTGGCTTAAGACGGCGGTTTGATCGTGAAATTAATTTACCTGTTCCCGAAGACGATGAGCGGCTTGACATACTATCTGCCCTAACACGTAACCTTAAAGTTGAAGCTGCCTTTGATCTTGAAAAATTAGCTAGGTGCACTGTGGGTTTTGTAGCAGGAGATTTGGTAGCTCTAGTAAAAAAGGCTAGTATGTTTGCTGTAAATAGAATCATGGACAAGAGAGTAACTAAGGCTTACAGAAGACGGAGGGTTGGGGTTCGGTTTAAAGATCGTCACAGGCAACCGTTTTCTGAAGAAGATGTAGAGAACCTCGACATAACCATGGGACATTTCATGGTAATCTCTCTACAAGTTTGTGAAAAGAGAATTGAGTATTGAGTATTGAGTATTGGTACTGGCTTCGTTACATATATATTTCTTTTTCTTCTTTCTTTAAACTTTTGTATCTTCAAAAGAATCTTTGTTGGAGTTCTACATCATTTCCACGTTTCAACTCCTTGCTTTTCATATGTTCCTGTAAATTTTTTGGGTTGTGTATGTGTTGATGTCTGTGATTTTTTCCATTGAACTGGTGGCAGGATGCTCTTAAGATGGTTCAGCCTTCTACCAAAGTGGAAGGTTTTTCCACCACACCACGTGCAAAGTGGGATGATGTTGGAGGCCTTCAATTATTGAAATTGGAGTTAGAACATCATGTAGTTAAGCATATAAAGTTTCCTGAACTTTATAAGGTAGCATCCTTTCCTATTTGTTCATCTGATTTATAGTTGGAAGCATGTTTTAAAAGGCATGAGCTGCCCGTAAGTGCTCTGAGCTTCGGAGGCGGTGCCCTACGGACGCCTCATCTAGGTCTGAGGCACACCAAGGCGCGCGCCTCACGTTTTTGGGCTTTGAAGTCATTCTTTTAATGTTTATTGGGCTTTTAGTGCTTGAAACTTAATCGGTTTTAGTTTTTAGCGTTAACCTAAAGTGGGGCTGTTTATACCAGCCCTAACTAGGATTTTTATAAGAAAGTAAAAAACAAGTCTTAAAATGTGAAGAAAACCTATGCGCCTCTTCTGCCCAACATGCTCGTGGTCTCGTTCTCATACAGTAATTTTGAAGGTCATGGAGATGGAGGGGAAGGGGGAGGGAGATGATGGAAATTATTTGGACTTCTTGGACTTTTGATTATGGCTATTTGACTTAATTTCTGTAATTCCGATCTTACTTTGGGATTTTAAAGACTTATAACTAGTTGTGATTTTTATCTATTCTCATGTGTTCTATTATGTTGACTATGTTTTCATGAATTACGCCTCGAACCGCCCCGAAGCTTACACCTCGAGGCTTAAAATGCTTTTCAAAACCTGGTGGGAGCCCCTTCAATTACAATAATATATTTAGGGGTATAAAGTAGTAAGTGTCATGAAATGTATTACGTAATTTTCATTCCTTGTTTCACTGATATGATATATTGTTGATCTTCTAATTAAGCAACTTAGTATCTTAAGTTTCTACATAATTGTATGTAGAATTTCTAGCTGATGAATCATCAAGAATAAAGTTTGGTGACTTAAGATTCCCAATTCCCAATTATAGGGTCTCCTTACAATAAGTTTTCTGTTTTTATAGGATCTTCAGTTGAACTTGGTTACATCCTTTTTTCTCTGTGGTCCTTCTGGCTGTGGAAAGACATTGATTATCGAGGCTTTGGCAAATGAAGCAAGAGCTAATTTCTTGCGTATCAAGGTACCTTTGGTTACATTTTATCTTAATTTACTTGGTAACATAAAAGTTCATTAATTTCTTATTGTGTTATCTTTGTTTTCCGTAAAGGCCTGTGAACTATTGGAATTTGGCGATGAGGTCGGGTTGTTTGTGTGGAATATATTCAATTATGCAAGAGCTCACACTCCATTTATAGTTTTCTTTGACGAGGTACTTCCTTTTACTTCCATTGTCGAGGCACGACCCATTGCCATGTCTTATAATAGTTCTTCGTGAATCTGGACTTTTTTAGTCTTATCTTTAATTATAGCATGTCTTTTTCTCGTTTGAAGGGTCTTTAATAAATGAAACTGCAAGCCAAACTGCACCAAATACCAAACTACATTAATATATTTTTGTTTTGTTTTGTTTTGATGCTAGTACAATTGGTTCTGTCTACTAAAATCACCAAACCGTATTTTGCGGTTCGGTTCGGTTCAGTTCAGTTTTGGTGCCGAACCTGGAAGACTCCTATAATCTCTTGCAAAAGTTCAATAAATAATTTGTCAACGAAAGAGTGCCTAAATAATCTCAGTGCTTATTGAGTGATTTATATCTCTTATGCCCAACATCCTTTTCGATCAGCTGGACGTAGCGACCACATGTGGAGACGAAGACGAACAGCAGTGGCCAAACTTTAGACAGGTTCACAAATGGCTCTTCTCCAATGTTGCCTTTGCTATTAGTATATCTCTCACTCGATTATGCACATATTTAGCTTAAAAGGATTATAGTGCTTCTGTTACAGTTAATATCAGAGTTCAGTGATACAGAAGAATCGATGAGAGGTGTTTACGTGATTGGTGCTACAAGTAGGTATGAGACTCTTCATGGTTCTTCGAGAAGCTAGAAACTATGTTTTCATGAATTGCCCGTCACTCATATGTGCTTCTATTGACATTGCTTATTTAGCAGGCATATTGGCGAGCCAGAAATGACGAGTCATTTTTCGTTCATCCAAAAGCAATTTGATAGGATTCTGTATGTTCCTCCTCCTAGTCCAGAAGAACGAGGAGTGATATTGAAAACTCTTGCTCGATGCAAGCCAATAGACGCTGATGTGGACCTGATGGCCCTAGGAAACGACGTCGCATGTGAAAATTTCAGTGGCGGTGATCTTTGTGCTCTGGTATGTCTCATTCTTGTCGGCATTATTTTTTGTGGTAAACAGATAATTTTTAAAGAGTGCGTTACCGTGGACTCGAACCCTAAGACCTTTGGCTAAGACATTAACCACAAATACTACTAGGCCAACATGTGCACACTTGTAAACATTTTTTCTTTTGGGTCAAATTAATATAGAAGTTCAAAGGTCGCGTCAAAGTGGACTTGAACCTGTGACCTTTGGGCCTCAGACATTAAACACATCATACATCCTTTTCTGATAGGAGGTAAAATCAATATAATGTTTTGGTAACAATTTTCCATCTCAGATATGATAAGAGGGAAATTCTGATAGGAGGTAAATTTTCTGTAAATGATAGATGAGAGAAGCTGCTATGACCGCGATTGATCGACCAACATTGTCTGGTGGAAGACACGGCGTACCACTGACCATAAGAGATGCGGATTTCAAGAGCGCGTTGGCCAAAATCTCCCCTTCTCTCTCACCCACGGTACTGCTTGTCTGCCACTGCATTTTTCTGGTCGATTAGCAAATATTTTTAAAGGGCGTGTCGGTCTCGAAGCTGAGATCTTTGATCTCTTGCACTAACCACTCTACCACTAGGCTAGTATACACGCTTTTTTCCCCCTTTGTTGACTCGTTCGATCACCTTATGTCTTGATAATGTGGAAGCAGGAAGTCGAGAACTGGGAGCTTTTGGCCAAGAAGATTGTTGTCGATGACAGTTCTGAGATGGGGAGTTGCACCGTTGCTCGTAAAAGAAAGCAACGAAAGCATTGAAATTGGTATATACTATATGCTAACTTAGTTATGTATACATGAGAATATGCGTGCGTACGATGTGAGTTTCGTTGTAATCTATGGTCGTATAAGATTAGAGGTGTCAAAATAGTCTTGTACGATCCAATTTTGAGTTGGGCAAATACTTGTATGATTTGTATAAATTTTGATTTGTTATGGTCGTACAGAATTAGAGGTGTCAAAATAAGTCTGGTTCGATCCAACGTTGAGTTGGGCTACGCTTCTGTTTCTTTTCTTTTTTTGTTGAACCAACAAATAAACATTACAAGCTTTTGTGGGATAGCTTCAAAAGTTGAAGTAAAACATAGCTTTGATGCTTCCAAAATCCAATTCTTAGTCTAGGGTTGATCAAAATTTGTGTAGGGAACTTTTGTTAATAGTCACTAGAGATGTCAAATGGCTGGCCGGTCGGTCGGCTCGAGTCTCTCGGACCAATCGGAGAAGGCGAAGTGGTTTAACGTGCGATACTTTTGATTTTAAAATTATCGAAAAATCACATTTTTTGGAAATACGATAAATATATATAATTTTAATCTAATATTATTCAACGCTTTCAAAATTAATCAAATTAATAACTATTTATAAATAAATTAATACTTGCTTAGTTGAAAAATGTTCAAATGATCAAATCTCTAACTCGAGATCACTTGAACGAACTGATATGCATGATACATGATAAATATACATGGCAAAATTGGATTATCCACGTCACAAATATATCGTCATTTAATCTGATTTACTAATTAATTTCAATTCTTATTTAATAAAAACTTAGATGATGATTTTTGGAGGGAAATATAACGACGACATTATTCAAATAGTACTAAATTTGACCTACACTCTGCAAATTTCAGTTACCCCAAAAAAATGGCTTCCAGTCACCGGGAAACTCGCTTTTCCGGCAAAAACCCTAGCAAGTCAATGGAAAGAGGCAGCGCCGCCGCGACTCTCCATCCGTGTAAAGAGCAAGTTCTGCGCAGCCACATCGAATCCGCCGCCGCCGGCAAAAAAAACCTCACCGACGTGCAAATGGCGGAGCTCCTCTCCTCCACCTTCCCGGAGGTGTACTCCCACCGTAACCGCGAGCGCCTAATCGAACGTGTCGCAAAAATTACTCCGCTCGCGTGCAGGAGAGAGGTGGCCGACGGCGACGGCGACGGCGAGCCAACAACGAAACGGCAAAAAGTTGGCGAGAATCGGATTGTGAGGAAGCAAATTGAGGCATCTAGGGCATCCGCTTCTGCTAGTTTCTCCGATTCCAACGATAGGGAAGTCGATCCTGATAAGAGAGATGAACTTGAACTTGAACTTGAACTTGATAGCGATGCACAGGCGATTATCGACGGTTGGAGGTGGGGCGTGGAAGGGAAACCTATTTATGATTGGGATTTGGTGGGAAGCAAGCAAGTGAAGTTAGATTGGGGGGATAAATGGCCAATGTTTAGTGATTTCGAGTGGTTGAAGTCGTTTCCTGGTAAGTTAAACAAGGAGGTGATTGCGCCGCTGGTTCATTTCAAGGTGGTGCGTCACTTTGGAGCCGAACCTGCGACATCGGTTCTGCTGCAGGGGCCGTCGGGCTGCGGGAAAACCACGTTGGCCCGGGCAATTGGAAACGAGGCCGGAGTGCCATTCTATGAAACATCTGGTGCTGCTTTGATGTCTGGGGTTTCAGGTATTTCGACTTGATTTGTGCTTATTGTGTTATGTTTTCGTTGCAGTTTATTTAGAGGGATCGCATTTGCAATTTTGCATCATATGATATGACTTGTGTGTGCAAAGTATGTGCTGTTGTTTGTTTGTATGACCTAAGAGTAGTGTTGGTGTCGGCTTTTAAGCGTATATTCTTGTCGATGGAGTCTTATTTGTGGGGATATTGGGATATACTCTCTCCGTAAGTGTCCCATGGCATTATAATACACATGCCAAGGAGGAGGGATAATTTTACTTATTCTACACCTAATTATTGCATAGAAAACTGAAGAAATAAGGAACTAGAAATGATTATGAGGGTAAAATCGGAAGATTTGCACCGTCTTACTACGGGACTACGAAATAGGACGCTTATTTGGAGACTAAGTTCTTTTCGAAATGGCACACTTATTGGGGATGGAGCGAGTATGAACTTGTGGATTCTATGATATCATGGTCTTTTTGTATGTGATTGGTCACAAAGTATGTAGAAACGGTATGCAACCAAACATTGCTCTTCATCATCTCGAAAATCACCTGATTGCAAGTAATCTCAAATCTACCTAAATGTAAACCAAATAAGGCTTCTATAGTTCAACTTAGTCTAACTTGTAACTTATCAAATTTTATTCATTTTTAAAGTGGCTACTGGCTACCCTTGCTTCACTTTGATTTCTCTTGCTAAAGCTCTGTTTCACTAAGCTTTCTTACTTCTCCATACCTAAACTCTAGATTTGTGTATAATTCACCTTTCTATGGTTGTGTTTCATCGAATTAAATCAGGTTCAGGTATCCTAGAGTTGTTCTGCAAAGCATGCAAAAAAGCACCATCTATTTTGTTCATTGATGAAATCGAGGCAATGACATCAAACATGGAAACTCCAAGGTCATGCCCAGTGAAACAGTTGTTGGCTTGCATGGATGAACCTGTAAATGACGATCCAGATTCTGACGGTGGACCTGGCTATGTGCTGGTGATTGGAGCAACCAATAAGCTTGATGCTCTTGACCCTGCCTTAAGGCAGCGGTTCGATCGTGAATTTTTTGTACCTGTTCCAGATGTATATGGGCGGCGTGACATACTACCATTGCTAACACGCAATCTTAAGATGGAAGCTGGTTTTGATCATTTTCTGGTAGCTAGTTGGACTCGGGGTTATGTAACCCGAGATTTGGTGGCACTAGTAAAAAACGCTTGTATGGTTGCTGTAACTAGAACCATTGGCAAGAAAGTAAAAGAGGCTTACTCGAAACCGAGGGTGGAAGGTGAATGTCAGCTGCTTAAAGATTCTTGCAGAAAACCGTTTTCAGATGAAGAATTGAAGAACCTCAGGATAACCATGCGCGATTTTGAGGTAATCCTATTCTTGTACTCTCTAAAAGCTGGTAAAAAGTTAATTGGTTATTGATACTGGATTATTCCTTACTTTTGTATCATCAAAAGAGGCCTTTTTTTAACTCTAGGTGTGGACCAGTGAATTCCTTCTCTTTCCTGCTGCTTGACAAATGTAATGTCTATGCTTGTTAGTCAGTAACTTTTTACCCCTACCTTTATGCTATTTTGCTATTCTATGTGGTGAGTAGCTGCCAATTGTAGCATACAAAAAATATCATTATGTTTGGTTTGAGGGGTTAAGGGTGGGGGCAGTGGACTTGTTCCCTTGATAGTTGGTATGTGTATTATTAACCTAGACGGCATAGATAGAATTGTAGGACAATTGGGATATGGAGGACTTATCTTTTAAGACTTTTGATATTGTTCCCGTTTCTTCATTCTTTTCATTTATGGGCATGGAAAATGTGATACGGTTGCCATTTTACTTCTATAAATTGAAGTACCTTGGCCTGACTTGATTCTTATGTTGTTCTTTTTTCGTTTCAACTTCTTTAGCTTATCATTTTGTGTCTCTTTATAGCTTTAAATGGTTGGATTATGGCATGTTAGTGTGTTCATTGCTTTTAGCATCATGTTAAATGGTTGCCCTGGCAGAAAAAAATATTTTCTCAGTATCATATGATTTTATATCTTTATAGTTATACTAACATAATGCTTTTACCTTCTTTTTATAGTTTCTCAATTGGTTCTGGGTAAGTTTTGGCATATTCATGGAAACAAATTTGAATTTTGTGTGCTAGTTTATTGTTTATACACTTTGATAGTTTATTGTATATACACTTTGATGAAGGCATGAAATTAATTAAAACTTTCTACCTTTCATCATCTAGCTTAAAAATATGGACAACAATACAATGAAATTGGGTCCTCTCTTCATAATTGTAACTCCAAATCGCTTCTTCTTATTACCATATCTGTTGGAGTTCTACATCTTGTCCAAGTCCTTGCTCTTAAATGTTCCTGTAATTCTTTGTGTTATGTTGATGTATGTGACTTTTGCATTCAAATGATGGCAGGAAGCTGGCGCAAAGCTTCATCCTTCTGCTAAAATGGAGTGTTTTTCCCCCACACTAAATGTAAAGTGGGATGATGTTGGAGGCCTTCAGTTGTTGAAATTGGAGTTTGAACGTCGCATAATTAAGCCTCTGAAGTTTCCTCGACTTTATGAGGTAGTTGGTTTTATTGAGAATAAAAGCTTGGGGACATAAGATTTCCCAATTATCCCTTTTCTTGTCAGATGTTAGAATTTTTTCAATAAGTGTATCATTTATAGGATATTGGGGTGAACCTGCGTCACTTGGGAACCATCATTTTCCTTTATGGTCCTTCTGGTTGTGGAAAGACATTGATTGTCGAGGCTTTGGCTAAAGAAGCAGGAGCCAGTTACTTGCATATCAAGGTCTCTCTTTGCTTACACTTTATTTTAATATAGTTGGTAACCAAAAAAAATAATTGATTTCTTATTCTGTTACTTTTGGTTTCTGTAAAGGCCCCTGAACTATTGTCATATGGTGATCAGACCGAGTTGGTGGTGAAAAATATTTTCAGTTATGCAAGAGCTCACCGTCCATGTATAGTTTTTTTTGACGAGGTACTTCCTTTTTTACCCTTTTTCCCATCTCGCTGATAATGGTATTTTATTCAGATATACAAATGTTCCCAAAATATACTTATCTTTGCAGTCACAGCCAACCTCTACACGCATGCCTTTCTTAAAATTATGTTTGTTTTTTTGCAAATACTCCATTCACCACTGTGAAAGCACATATTTTGAATGATGTTAAGTTTTAGATGAGAAATCAAATAAGAAAGTTTCAGAGATTTCCATTTCAAATTGCAATTTTTTTAAAAGTTGCCTCACCGAGTAAAATCTGTGTGAACCTGAATTGAGTATATGAAAGGATGCATCATCAGTTCCTATACAAGAAACTTAGGAATAAAGCTTTAAGGTCTGATCAAGTTACAAAATTATGAAACTTAATAAAGCAATCTCATGCAAAGCTTACTAAATATTCTGTCTGCTAAAAGCCTAAACATGCTTATAAGATTTTCACTTTCCTGATTCTGTGTAGCGTATACTAGCTAATGCATCATTAAATTTACTTTGCATGCAAAAACGTGACTCTGGTAGTTTATTGACTTCAGTATTATGATAAGTTTTCGAGATGTACATTTGAGACCTTTAGATGCTCCCGTAACTTCTTAAAAGAGTTATAAGGGAAGGGGAAAAGCAGAAGGCTTAAACAGCCTTGTAAGGAAACTTACTAGAATTTAGCTTTTGTTGTTGTTATTGAACAAGAAAAGAGAGACATCAAAATGTTGTCAAGAAATAAAAAGATCACCAATTTCCTGAAATATATTGCTAAAAGATATCTGAATTGTTTCTGCATTTTGTCTCCAGCCCAGAATTTTTTCCTGATGTTACTTAGACATGAGTCCTCTCTTTTCCTTTCCGTTTCCAAATACATTAGCTAAAGTATATTCAACTCTTCTGTTATGTATGTCTCAGTGTTGATCAACTTATTTATGTTCATTTCTATCAGTTGGAGTTGGATGTAACGATCCCATGTTGCACCGAGGATAAATATTACGAATATAAGTGGCCAGACTATAGAAAGGTCCACAAATGGCACTTTGCCAATATTGCCTATGCTATTAATGTATTTATCACTTGACATATGTACATATGAAGCTAATAAGGGTGATAATATCATCCATCTCAGCTCTTAGATGAGATGGTTTGTACAGATTTATCGATGACTGGTGTTTACGTGATTGGTGCATCAAGCAGGTACGGGTCGGGGTCGATTCATATGTACAAAGGGGAGAAAATGTTATGCTGAAATGGTTCGTTTCGTTCTTGACATCTATTATCTTGCTGACACATTGGCAGGCCAGAGATCACGACTCATATGCCATTCAGCGACGACGATTTTGAAATGACGCTGTATGTTCCTTTTCCTACTCCAGAAGAACGAGGGGAGATATTGAAAGCTCTTGGTCGTGACAAACCAATAGATGCCGATGTGGATCTGATGGCCCTGGGAAGAGACGTCGCTTGTGAGAATTTCAGCGGTGCTGATCTATCTGCTTTGGTATGTTTCGTTCTTGTCAACTCCTTATGATTGATAAAAGCTGTTGGTGTTCTGCGTTTTTCAAATAGCTGCATATATTTTCAATTCTATCATATGAGAAACTATGCAAATCCAACATCGTTGTGTAAAATATGAAATTTTTGCAATGCCATACTAGTATTGGCAAGAATTCTCTTTCTCAGATGTGGTAATAGGGAAATATTTTGCAAGAGGTAACTTTGTCTTTGAACGTTAGATGAGAGAAGCTGCTAAGATTGCCATCGATCGGCCCTCGTGGTTGTGTGGGGGTTGCATGACCATCAAAGACGCAGATTTCAAGAGCGCGTTGGCGAAAGTCTCCCCTTCTCTCTCACCCACGGTGCTGCTGGTTTGCTGCCGCGTTTTCTCCTTTATTGGCTCGTTTCGTCGTCTCACCCCTTGGTGTTTTTGGGTGCAGGAGATCAAGAATTGGGAGCTTCACGAAGAAGAAGCCGATGGTTATGGCTCATCTGTGGCGAGGTGGTGTTCGACCATTAGATATTAGTTATATCTTTTTGAGTATGCTAGTAATGTTACAAAAAAGATTGGGTCGAAATACGTCTTTGAACCATGTGGGTCTATTCTCATATCTATTGGCATGTTTATAATTTTGTCGGTATTTGTTATGGCGTGAGTTTTGTTTAATGGATTCTGACTCGTTAGATAATACTCCCTCCGTCCCATCGAACATGGACGTTATTCTTTTTTGGGCCGTCCCAACGAACTTGGACGTTTCCTTTTTAAAACACCTTTATCACTCACACAATTTAAATAATATATATTCATATCACTACTTTACACAACTTTTCAACTTTTCTTAAACTTTGTGCCCAAAAACAAACGTCCATGTTTGCTGGGACGGATGGAGTATTATACAACTGTACATGACTAGGGCCTAGAGGTGTCAAAATAAGCTCATGACAACATTATTTGGGATTGGGCAGCGCCACAATTTTTAAAGTTCAACAAAAATTTATACCAACTTTGTGGGTGAAAATGCTAAATAGTCATATGTATATATTATCAAATTATCATCATTTTTTTTTCAATTTTATTATGCACTATCGATTTTGACCAATTAATGCTAAACTCTGCCAATTTTCCTTGCATGCAAGTTGAGTAGGTTAGTCGAAAATTTAACATGAATTTAAACGAGTAAAATGGTTTCACGTTTGCTCGAAGCAATGTTGTTTAAGTCTGAAAATTAAGAAAACCAAAAGCATCTTTTATCTTCTCTCTCTCTCTCAAATTTCAATTATCTTAGGGTTTCTGCTTTAGATATCGAAAAATTTGTACTGATATGGATTTGCATTAATTTCTCATGCTTTGGATATTAACTCGAATAAGTTGATAATTCAAGATAGAGCGAAAAAAAATGGTGAGAGTTCAATTTAAGAAAATTGACTAATTAGCTAAAATTAATTTTCATACTCATATTATAGTTAGAGGGGAATTCTTATGGGTATATTATGTCAACACATTAATGTTTTTCCCGAATTTGTATTTCTAGAACAATTTTAAAACATTCAAATCTCACGTTTTAAGTTTTATTTTAATAACAATAAACTTTTATATGGCGCAAACCATTAGATGACATCGATTTCCCAAAGAAATCCGCCACGTCAACAATCCGCGAGATCTCCCCACACCACAATCCCACCGCCCATCAGAAATCAAAATCCAACGGCTACGATTTACCACTCCTTCCCGCCACTTTTTTTCAGCGAAGAGCCCTCAGTACAAATACCCGCCAAAACACAAACCAAAATCATTCATTCTCAAAAAATTCCCAAATCTCAAATCCCCCAAATTCCTTTCTCTCCCAAAAATCACCAAGCCCTAGAAAAAGAAAAAGAAATGGCACGCACGAAGCAGACGGCGCGAAAATCGACCGGCGGCAAGGCGCCGAGGAAGCAGCTGGCGACGAAGGCGGCGAGGAAGTCGGCGCCGGCGACCGGCGGCGTGAAGAAGCCGCACCGCTTCCGCCCCGGCACGGTGGCGCTGCGGGAGATCCGCAAGTACCAGAAGTCGACGGAGCTGCTGATCCGGAAGCTGCCGTTCCAGCGGCTGGTGCGGGAGATCGCGCAGGATTTCAAGACGGATCTGAGGTTCCAGAGCTCGGCCGTGGCGGCGCTGCAGGAGGCGGCGGAGGCGTATCTCGTCGGACTCTTCGAGGATACCAATCTCTGTGCGATTCACGCCAAGAGAGTCACCATCATGCCCAAGGACATCCAGCTCGCCAGGCGGATTAGAGGTGAAAGGGCTTAATCGTAATTTTGTTCGATTCGAGCTTTGTAACTGACAAAATTGCTGAAGATTTGATTCAGGAAAACATTTTTATTCTTCAATTTGAAGCATTTACCTTACTTGCAAGATTTAATTATGATTAATGAGAAGAAAATCGAAATATATAATTGGAGAGCTTACATATTTCAGCTTACTAATGTTCCAAGCTATTTTTACACATCTATTTCGTAAAAATAATAAATCTAAATCTGAACTCCTTTTTTTCACACTCAACACACATGTTAATTTTGAACTCTTTTCGCCTTCCCATTCAATAGTATTGTCTCCATTTCATATGCATTGATTTATTAAAATTCTAGCTGAATCTTGGTCTTCTGTCAAGTGCTCTAACTGTTCGATGAAATGCAAGAAAGCATCTTAGTGGGAAACTTGAATTTGGGCGACGATATTTACGCGAAAATGCTATTTCTGGATGTTATAGTTCGAATTCTGAGTGAGATGGCGTAGACTTCTGAGTATTGATTAATGCCAAGTCCAACTTTGATTGAATTGTTATAAATCTAGAGGAGTGTTTCTGGATTTTTTCATGTCATTGGGCAAAAACCTTCAAACTAATATTGTTTTCTTTTCCTTAATTAATTTCTGCCATCAATCAGTAGAAAACCATTGATCATGCTGTTGAATCTTGGTACACTGAGAAACACGCCAACTATTCGACAAAATGGGCAAGTGGCTTTTCATTGAATAAACGAACCACTATTGCTCCAATTTAAATTTATGATGCATATACAGCCATAAAATCTGATGGGAAGTTCTGTAAAATGTGCATAGACCAAATTTGAAGAAAACCAAAGTAAAAATAAGAATTGAAACTTCAGAAACAAAAAGAAAGAATGAAGATGGTTCAATTGAAATGACAAAAATCACGATAACAATAGTGAGGAAGAGAGATCGAAATGAGACTTTGTGAGAGCTTTTTCTTGTTTAATTAATACAGTAAAAGAGAAAGATCGAAACAACTCAACTTCAGAAACAAAAAGAAAGAATGAAGATGGTTCAATGGAAATGACAAAAATCATGGTAACAACGGTGATGAAGAAATATCGAAATGTGACTCTCTGAGAACTTTTTTCTTATTTAATTAATACAGTAAAAGAGAAAGATCAAAACAACTCGATCAAGAAAGAAAAGCACAATTTTTATCTTCAATCAACTTCTCCTTGGTGTTGTTGTGCCTCTTTTCCTTGGCTTCATCTTATATCCAACACCAAAGAAGAATTCCGCCAACCATCTTGGCCTTCCAAATCGGATAATGCAGCAACCAATTCCAATTCCAATTCCAACTACGATTACACTTCCATACCCTATTGCAACACTTTTCCAACTAAATCCATCTACAAATTCATCACCTTCTTCTTCCTCTTTGCATTTCCTCGTTAGAGGGACTCCACACAATCTCGAGTTTTCCACATATGAATCATTCTCAAATGTGTAGAACTGATTAGATTGTGGTATTTTCCCCACGAGATCATTCACTGACAGGTTTAACATTGAAAGATATGTCAACCTTGTCAATTCACTTGGAATCTCTCCATCCAGTCTATTTGCCGACAAATCCAACGATTCAAGTGCACTCATATTTCCAAGAGATGGAGGTATATGTCCTATGAGGCTATTGTGAGACAAATTCAAGTATTTGAGAGACTTAAGATTTGCCAACGTTGTTGGAATAGTTCCAGAAAATTGATTGGAAGATAAATCAATCATTGTTAATGCATTCAACAGCCTCGTCAATGTTTGATCCAAACCTTTTATTGTGATTGTCATCTCCACAAAAGATGAGAATACATCATATCTTCCCCTATTTTCCACTTGTATCATTGCTATGAAATTCTTGAAATATCTTTGAGGTAGAGATCCCATAAATGCATTTTTAGATATATCTAAAACTTGTAACTTAGGGAAGGAAAGGATGGTTTCGGAAGGCAGAGAAATCGTGCCATGAAACTTGTTAGAACTCAAGATTAGCACTCGAAGTTGAGGAAGGGAATCCATCCAAAAAGGGAAACCATCTTGTAAACTATTGTATCCCACATCAAGGCCCACTAGATTTTTGCAGTTGAATAAAGATTTGGGTAATGGTCCTTGCAATTTATTACCTCTCAGATTGATGGACATGAGACTACACTTCTTGTCGAATGTTGATGGAATGAGGCCACTGAATCGATTCCCATTTAAATGCAAGATCTGCAAAGACCTGCTAAAGTTTCCAAAGCATTGTGGAAGTATTCCTTCAAAACTGTTACTTGAGAGATGAAGTATTGTAAGGAATTTCAAGTTGCAGATGGAGGATGGAAGCTCCCCATTTAATTTGTTGGAATAGAGCATAAAGTAACTCAAATATGATATATTTCCAACGGTGGATGGTATTTGACCTGAAAGTTGGTATGACACCTTCAACAAATTAGATGAAAAATGGCCAAAGATTTGCTCCAAGTTTCCAAAAGTTTGTGGAATTGTTCCTTCCAAACTGTGACTCGAGAGAATAAGTAATTCAAGAGATATATATCAAGTTGCAGATGGAGGATGGAAGCTCACCATTTAAATTGTTGGAAGAGAGGTGTAAGTATCGAAGACGTGATAGATTCCATAAAGTGGATGGTATTGTACCTGAAAGTTTGGTATGACACTTACACCTAATTAGATTAAGAATGGTCAAGGAACTCCAAATTTTAAAAACTTTGTGAAATTCAAGAGTTATATATATGTCAAGGTCCAGATGAAGGATATGGAAACTCACAATTTAAATTATTGTAAGAGAGATCTAACCACATCATATTTGACAGATTCCCAATAGTGGATGGTATTGCACCTGAAAGTTGGAAAAACCATCAATAAAAAATATGGACACGACAACTTATTTAACTGAAAAGATAAATAAGAGGATAAAATCTAAATAATTAATATATGACATATTCAACCATAACTCACCATTCACCAAAACCAAGCTATGCATTATCTTTCCAAATTGCACTAAAATCACAAAATATGACACATTGACCCAAAGTGAAAATAATTAAAAATCTAAGATTTAAAGCATCAAAGGAGGCATGCATGCATTACTTAGAGCAAAAATATTACTCCCTCCGTCCCACCGAACATGGACGTTATTCTTTTTTGGGCCGTCCCAAAGAACTTGGACGTTTCCTTTTTAAGACGCCTTTATCACTCACACAATTTAAATAATATATATTCATATCACTACTTTACACAACTTTTCAGTTTTTCTTAAACTCTGTGCCCAAAAGCAAACGTCCATGTTCGCTGGGACGGAGGGA
>JAYJMF010000020.1:548177-562420 GCA_036873715.1 Salvia sclarea
TTTTTTATTATTCGAATTGGCACTAATACTTGTACGAAATGGCACGGCCAATTATATAAAATGGCACTACTAGTAATTAAAAAAAAAAGGCACTTGGCACCTGCTGCTCTTCCTTAAAATAAAAAAAAATAAATTAAAAAAGTCAACGGTCAACACGGGCCGTTCACCGGTCGCACGGGCTGCGACCTATTGCACAGGAGTGTGCCTCCAGTAAAATATGTGCAAGTTTTTAATGAATGGGGTGTAATATTTTATGAAAAGTCATTGACCTAACAAATTAAATGCGGTGGAGACAAAAGTGATTTTGGAGAGGGTGGGTTGTGTAGAATTTGGTGATGTTTCAACTTTGGAGTAGTTGATTAGGGTCCATGTGCGACCAATATTTCCCATGCACCATCAAATATTACTCTCCTTTTTACGCTAGTATTATGGCAATTGCTTTATTTTGACTAACCTAATATGATGATATGTGTGTTTGGAGGTGACAAAAGTAGGGGGTCATGGTCTGATCCGGATTGGGACGAGCCCACCAAGCCATATGTTAAGATAGAGTTAGGTTGGCCGCAACCTTGTCCTACACAGGCTATCGGGTGAGATGTAATAAAATTAAATATAATTAAACTTTCTATAATTACAATTTTTCATACGCATACTATCTCCCCAGGAGGTATATGTGTACACACAAATCCATATAAAATTTTCGAACATTTAAATTATAAAGGCCCGTATATATTGTACCAAACAAAATATTAGAATGTCATAATTATATTATACACCTTAATTATTCTTACCAGATGAGCCCTAAGAATAGTGAGTTATGCTGCTATAGCAATAGGGTTAGAAATGTATGTAGAAATCACCATTTCATTCACATTTCATTATTGCTTATACCAAGCATACCCACTAATTACAATTAACTATTTTTTCGCATCATTAATTGAAGTCAAATGTAATACTATGTACAAGGGTAATTCTATATATTCCCTATTTTACTCACTATAGCCCATCAATTAATAAAATATTGAAAATAATTACGAAAATACTATATTACCCTTATGTAGCCCTAATTAAGGATAATGATTCTAGCCCAAAAAATTTTACGCATAGTTCAGTATAAAAGCATAGCCCCAAATGTAACGAAACATAAAATGTAAAATCGACTATTCATATTTTTGTGCACAGTAGTCAGTAGCTATGGATGGGATGGTTATAATTGAGGAGAGTTAAATCCCTTTGAAGAGAATTGTTTGGAGAAGTTGAGAAACGGGCAATTCAATTGATTAGTTGACAAATTAAAACAAATTTCGTCCAGTAGGAAAAATATATTTCGAATAGACAACTGTAATTATAAGCATTCCACCAAATTAATGGTGAAGATCTAGCCGCCGCCGCCGGTCAAGTGGCCGACGAAACATGTAAGAATGGCAGCGGCGAGTCGCACCTTCGCACCGATAAACTTTTGGGAGCTGTACGGCTATTAAAACCATTATTTTATTCAGATTTTTATTAAAAGCCATAAGGATAAATTAGAAATTCTAGTAATAACTTTTAATTTTTTTTAATAAAGAGGCTATATACTATTGTGACTAAATTGGGGGCTATGCCTATGTATAGAATCAATCACCTTATATACAATATACAATCGAAATTTATTATAAAGCCCAAAAGTTCTACAGCTACGTGGGCCGAAGCTTGTTCAGTCCTGATGGGCAACTTCTTGGGGACCAATTATTTTGGGTCTCTATTTTTATACCATAATCTTATTTCAAGTATCCGGGTCTGGCCGGTTAAGCCATAAAATAATCAAATTATTACATAATAATAAATGTATGTATAACTATAGATAAATCTTATCACAATTTTGAATTATTTTATATTCAACATAACTTTGATATTATAGAATTGGGATAAAATAAAAATTCATTGTATAAATTAACTATTTTTAATATTTAGATCATGAAGATATATATTCTAAATTCATCAACTTGCCGAATGATTCCATACATCATATTGCAAACTCACACATGTTTCACTGCTAATTTTTGTACGAATTTCATCAATTAGTCTAGCACATCTTTCATTGCAGCGTAATGAAAGAAGGTTTCCAGTCTTGCACAGTAATCTGCATAACATACACAGCATAAAATCGTAGCATAATTGAAAGTAAACCTCAATCATTGATTTGTTATAATCAAAAGCTCATATTCATTCATATTTTCTACCAATCTTTTTCTTTTCTATCTAAACCATCTCATATCTAAAAAAGTAAAATTATATCCATCTAGAATCACCTAGATGACAAATTTTACTTTCGTGATCCAAGAGAAGTGCATGTCATGGAATTAACCCCACAGAGAAAACAAACATGGGGGCGGCTTTCAACTTGTGTCGTTTTCTATTAGGTAAGTTATATCCATATTTTGACTAAATTGCCGTAATAATCTAATCCACCTTCTTCGTTGTCTAGTCAAGTTTCCAACTAAACAAACGTTGACGTTTTGCAAAAATCACAATCATGCCACATGAACTGAATTTGGTACATAGATTAGAGACATGTTTTTTTTTCCCTCTCTCTCTATTGGTTTCGTTGTAATTAATATTCCTAATATCTATATATTTGGCAAAAAAGAAATTGTGTTTTCGGATATATACAACACCTTATAAACTAGGGTACTGAGGGTAGAATGAGAATGAATTTTGAATTTGAATAAAAATAAATTTTGAATTTGAATAAAATTATCTATATATTTTACAATTAATCCAAAGT
This sequence comes from Salvia sclarea, assembly GCA_036873715.1. NCBI lineage: Eukaryota > Viridiplantae > Streptophyta > Magnoliopsida > Lamiales > Lamiaceae > Salvia > Salvia sclarea. Next base: position 550,945 of record JAYJMF010000020.1, read on the forward strand.
CCAAGAAGAACTGTATTATATCCAATTTCGTATTATATTGTATTTAATTTTGAGATATTTGTAGTTGTAAAGTTTGGTTTTTTTTTATATGGGAACATTATTTCTTCATAATGCATATTTACAATCAAAGTTGTTGTGGCACAAAATTCATATATTTAATTTTGTCTTCACTTTATATCAGTTTGACAAAGGAAATATCAGGATACCTTAAAGGCTTCTTCAATGTTAAGACTTCTTCAATGCTGTTTAAGGTTCCTTCGATTCAAATTAACTGACACTTGACACTCAGTTTCTGTTGTCCACGTATGCACCAGTTTTGACTTCAGGATTGGACTGGTCTTCTCTAAAAATTGATAGACACTTGAAAGATAAATACTGACATAGTTGATGTCAGTATTTGGACCATCAGTTTCTTGACAAAAGCAAGGAGACATCAACATCTTCAATCTTCAGGATCTTCAATCTTCAGCACAGCTTCCGAAAAACTATACTATAAGAAAATTGAATCTAACACTTGAATCAATAAAAGATCAATCCTTGTAAAGTTCTATATTTTGGTATCATCAAAACTGAAGAATGATATTTTCCTTCATTTTTCCAACTTATACATATAATTAATACTATATATGCGTATTTCGTAGGAAATATGAATGAATCTGGGCCTTTGATTGAGTTAGATCAATGGTTGAAATTTATGCTCAGTTGTGCTAAATGTTTGTATTGTGTGCGCTACGCGAACTGAAATATGTAATTAAGTGAGGTTGTGTTAGGTGTTTGTATTGTGTGTGCTAAGATGAGATGGATGATGTGCTAGACCAACCTATTTAGAATCCGTGCTACAAAATAATGAAATATGTGCTAAACGCACATATTTAAAATCTGTGCAAACTAGTAATACTGATGGTGCTATACACATATGAAAGATGTGCTAGACGAAAATATTTTTTCCTATATTTCTACACTAAGGGATTTCTCACCACAACTCACCCTATATAGGGATTTGTTATATATATGTTAAATTACTCTTAAATTGAGAACATAAGAACACTTACATTTCACGTACAAAGCAATTGCATTCACAGTAAAGAAATAATTGTATTGGAAAAAAAATTACGAAAAAAAGTCAACTCCCTCTAGGATTCGAACCAAAATCTGCATTCATCCACGAGGGTGATGCATCCACACCATAGATATCTATTATCTAAAGGTTAAAATTGGTTCTCATGGATTACTGATTATTTATGTCAACTTTATGAGATATAGACCTGAAATCATAAACGAAATAATTTGAGCACGAGTTGTTGGTTTAGGCTAATAGAAATAGTTTGACTTCACTGCTTGTCCATAATGGTACATCTTCGCATTTGATATGATCATATTGAAATGTGTTTTTTTTATCTGACTGTTGTTAAGAGTTAACCAAGATCTCAATGACTTAACATAACCTTAACCCTTTTAATGTCTCAAGAGTGTATATTTGTGTGTCACATTGGCTTACTCTAGGTAAGAGTTAACTGATAATTCAATATAGTCGGTATCATTGGTGACATCAGTTTGTATATGATATAATGATCTATATTAGGTAACCGATTTCTATTTAGACTGATATAATCTCTTGAAGGAGCTTGAAGTGTTTATTGTACTAAATCCTGCATGTTGCTTAAATCCAGGTAGGATAATATGCTCGAATTTAATTATACTTCTTAAGGAATTAAAAGATAAATTAATTAATTTAAGTTGTTATCAGTTATAATTAATTAACAAATATCCAATATCTTTTTTATAATATCATAAATATCCAATATCTTAATACAAGGTATACCCATTTTTGTTAGGTGTGCCGACTTTTGTAAGGTGTACCACGTCATGTCATGTCACCCCTACTCGCAATTCAAGTTCCTAGCTATAAGGTTATATAGATAAGCAATAAATTGCATTGAGGTTTATAGTGGTTTAGAGAAATTTAAGCTCCTATACTACATCCACTTTGACCATGTTTGAGATCCCTTAATGAGGATTCACTTGATAATTGTCAAGCCACTATTAAGGGTTAAACATCTTTGAATTATGTACCTAGGATCTACACCAGGCCCAGACCTATCTCGCTTCGACTAACATCTTACTTGAGGTTTAGAGTAATAGTGTGTACTATTTTGATTGCACGGGTTTTAGTAAACCCGTTTTACAATGAAGATCAATTGTTAAAGGCTTAGGCTTAGCTCACTCACCAACACTTTTGGTTCGCATTTAAATTCAATATTTAAAGAAGGTTAGATCTCTTTAATGATAGACTACGAGTCATAAAATCTGCAATATTCTAGCCAAGAATGTGTCCATGTTTAGAGTCCGGAGATCTCTGGATTTATTTATTTTATTTTTGTTCCAACTTTTTTTTTATAATTTTAGTAGTGTGAAAGGTTAATATGTTTCATATTCCAAACCGACATAATGAATTAACGAGGAATTAGTGACATGCCTCGCACAATCTGTGAACACTATTCACATTTAGTCTAAATTATTATTTTTATGTTTTAAATATTTATTTTAATTTTAATATTTAAAAAACTTGACATCAATATTCGATATATTACATAATAATTAATGTTCAATTTATTCTTTTTCCATCTTATTTAAAATAATAAAGTGAGAAAATTGAGCATTAATTTTCATGTAATACATTAGTTTATCCCAAAAAAGAAGCAAGCATTATCATTAAAATAAATATTTATAAAAAAAAGATGTATTCTAACAACGTGAATGGTGCTTACGAATTGCGCTCTCGGATGGCGCGACATGTCATTTCTCATGAATTAACACTCACGAATCGCGAAGAAGAAAATGTTATAAGCCGAAAGAAAAAATGAAGGGAAGTGAAGCCTCGAGAAGGAAATAGTACTCCCTTTATTTTATTTTTTTGTATTGAGATTATTTTTTCTGCCACACAGCTATAGAAAATAGCGATAAAAAGAATTATGTGATTAAAAATTAAACTAAAATGTGGGATCGTATATTTGTGTGATTAAAAATTAATGTAATTTTTTTTTATAAAATAAGCCAATATAAACAAATCATTCTAATAAAAGTATACGGCTAATAAAAAAAATGGGTGGGAATTGTATACACTATACAGTAAGCATGACATGAAGTTAAAATCCAAGTGAAAAATGGAAACATAATAAATGGAAAGCAGAGTAGCGTGTCTGAAAAAGACAAAAGGTAAGCAGTTGCAGCTTCGAAAGCAAAAGTGTTGATAGATAACGTATCAAAATCTTCAATCATAATACTACCTTGGATTGCGCGCAATACAAATACAAATACCTATCGCTCTTTCTCTCTATCTCTAGAAGATTATCCTACTCCTACATGGCTACATACCTACATCATCTCCCTCATTGTATTATAGGGACATCTTGTCATCTACCGCTCTCCACATTCAGATTTATTTTCCATCTTAACTTTCAGCTTCTACCGTTAAAAAAAACCATTGTTTAATATTTCCCATCCAATTAGTAATGTTATAATTTTTTAGTATAAAAATTAAGAATTAAAGAAAAATTTAATGAGTGTGTAATAATATGATTCATGTGGTATCCACATATTTCTTATATACTAAGTTTTTCTCTTGACAAAAAATAAAATATAACATTATTAATGGGACAATCATAAATACAGAATATGACATTATCAATAGAAAGAAAGAAGTAATTAATATACTCCCTCCGTCCCACCGAACGTGAGGCGTAGTCCATTTTGAGGCGTCTCACCAAACGTGAGGTGTTTCCTTTTCAGAAACCCTTATTACACACACAACTTTAGTTAATATTACTATATATTCTATCACCACTTTATATCACTTTACACTACTTTTCAATAATTCTTAATTCTTGTGTCCAAAAGAAATGTCTCACGTTCAATGCGACGGAGAGAGTGCTGGTATCTTATATGAGCTCTTTATGTGAGTATCATTCATATATAAATCATTTTAACATCATTATTTTTTTTATTCTAATTAAATATTTACTTAGATTCTAATACTCCATGCGTCCTATTATTCTTGGTTCACATTCCTTTTTTGCGTGTCACAATATTGTTGGCTCATTTTCTTTTAAAATATTTTTATTACTCACACGATTTTAAATAATTAATTTAATTATTTAAAATTTTATTATAACCAAAAAAAGAAAAAACTCACTCATAGAACTTTAATAATATCATAATCATATTTAAAATACATTTAAAAATTAAGCTTAACATGTTCTTTATGTTATGAAATAGTTGCATAATTTTTCAATAGTAACATTTTCAATGGAAGACATTAAGCAATCATTCAATAATTTATCTTTCATATGATTGTATAGAGCATTTTTTATAAACTTCAATATCTAAAAAACAATGAAATATTTCAATTGTGTAAATAGTTTCCGAGTGTAATAAGATGTAAATTAAAAAATATATATATTAATATGAATTGAGAATAACGAATTGCAATAAGAATTCACGCGAATTAATTTGAACAACATTAGTATGCTTTATGTTTTATTTAATTACTAAAATACCCATTTTTAAAAATTTCGGGGAGGGGGGGATGTGGCTCCGCCCTTGTGTACTCGCTAGCATAAACTAGAAATTCACACTTAATTTATCAATGGTGTTTTACCTGTCTCGTACAGTTTTCAGGTTATTGCACATTAACGTGAATTTTCCTAATGCGCACTGTAAATGATGTCTGGTATCATCTACAAAAAAGTAGAAAACAAAGGACATTAATTATTTTTTAACTAGTGAGGCGACCTATTCCATCATTAAATTCATCATTCCGATGAACATGAAATTAGTTATTTTCTCATCCCATATGGTATTGCCATGAACATATGGGGTTAACCATATTTAGATTTTACTTCTTTTTTCTAACAAAAATATTACAACATTATTTACATTATGTTGTTTCATGTAACTACATGGAAATATTCATGCAAAAACCAAACAATTAAACAATCCCAAATATACAAAGTTACTCACGTTGCTTCTGCTTGAAGCAATAGAGTTAGATAGGACAAACTACTTTAAATTTTAGCTTAATTAGAGACCTCTAAAATGGAGTATGTATCTTCTGTAAAGCGAAAGATAGTTTAAGTATTCTTTTTTTGAAAGCAGGATAATATTATTAAGAAAGAAGAAAAGGGGTACGAGAGTACCCTCAAGGCCACAAGCAAGAAATATACAAGTAGGAGAGAAGCTGTCATGCCACAACAAGAAGACAACAGTCAGAGGGAAAGAAGAAAAAGAACTACACGACCGATCAAAACTACAGAAGGCAGTTCCCGGGCTGGGATTTCCATGTCAGAAAATTAACATCCTCCTTCACACTCTTCTTTTTCCAAGAGACTCAGCTTCAAGTTGTAGATTTGATTTATTCGATAATTCTCTCCGTATTCCAAACACCTTCCTTGAACAATATCTCGTTTCTTTTCTTCCAAACAATCCAAACAACACAAATCCAGATACTTGCAAGGCACCTCCTTCCCCTTTCATTATTATAGAAACTACAAAATTGATTAAAATGAAGCGAAGAATTGCTTGAGGATAGTTTAAGTATTCTCTTCTCGTAGAAGAAAAAGGAGTGCTAAATCTCCTTGACTAAATTCCCACTAATTAAGAAGTCAAAATATATAGATTGGCCTTGGCCTACAGCTAGATATATATAACAAATCTGCCAACAAAGCTTTTGCTTTGGGAAAGAAGTTCCCACGGCTTGTTTTAGAGTTTGGTATACAAAATACTTAATTAATCTCAAATGCTATAAATGAACAAACAGTTGAAAAAATTATTATCGATAGTACAATCTCCAAAAGCAACAAAATTGAGAGCAATTATGGATTATATTTTAACATTAAAATACAACATCTCAACATCTTTTTTTTTGGTGGGTGGGGGGTGGGGGGCGATCTTACGTAAATTTCATGTTAAGAATTATTTTAATTTGAACTTAATATTATACTCCCTTCTATCCAAATTATATATCTTCCTAAGTTTTGACACACATTTTAATAAATAAAAAAATCACCCAAATTAACTCTAACTAATGAATCATTAATTTTATTTTATTTTATCTATTCATTAATTTGTTACTTTTTAGAGAAAAAACACTTCATATTCTTCAAGAGAAAGAAAAATTTACAAATAATATGTTTTGATATAATTAATACATGAGATAAATAAAAGGTTAATTATTATTTAATACACCAAAACAACTTATAAATTGGAACAAGTTAAATATTCCAAGACGTCATTTATTTTGGATAGGAGGGAGTAGTACATAGTGGCCAGAATTCAAATCATGTCAACCTAATAAATAAAGATGAACACATTTAGGTAGAAGAGTCGTGGTCAAATATGAAACAAACATGAGCAAGAGAAATTACATGATGGATAGAAAAGATAGCTAGGTGAAATTACGTTTCACAATTAGTATCATAAATAGCTCAACTACTACTCAAGAATTATTTGCGACAAATTGGAGGGAACCTTCCTAGATATTTCCTTACAACTCTCTCTGTTTCTCTTTCAATCATGCCACAAGTACAAACAACAATCGTTGCACCAGGCAACCGTGTAAATTAAGTGAAAAGCAACCATAATTTCTCAATCAAAAGAATCAAAATGGGTATAAAACTGATATGGTAGACATTACTAAACTTATAGGTTTAAATTAAGATAGATATATCCGTCTCATACTAATTGTCCAATTTTCTTTTTTGGATCATCTCATACGAATTGTTCTATTTTTTTTTCTTAAAAGATTATACATAAAAAGCATGAGTCCTATGTGAATCATAATATTCGTACACTTATTGATTTTACTTTCTTAATTTTATGCTGAAAAGAAATAAGACAATTAGCATGGAATAGATGAATCAGCTATTTGATTTGAGATTAGTTTGTTGTTTTTGTTACGTAAGGAAAGAAATAGTAGTAATATATTGACATGATGAGCGGCAGCAGCAAATCCATGTTCCAGTGGCAGCAGCGGCGCCTACAACAACTGCTGCAGATACCATTCCCATACCTCAAAAGCAATACCTATCTATTTCTCTGCTATTTCAGCAGCGCATGCACTTGCATTCACCATGATATTCAATCACTTTCTTTTTTTCCAGACTTCGCAATCACACCACCACTATATATATTTAATACATTCATTTATTTATTTACCAATATACTTATATATTTATACACCTAGTTCTTAACGTCCTTCCCTTAAAAGTAAGAACAATTTTTTCCTTTTTATCCATTCATAAAAGTGTGTTTTTTTTAATAAATTAAAAATTTACAACTAACATACATATAATTATTTCAGAATATAAAATCCTTTCTCCAAATATTCACACATATAGGTAGTATATTATTAATTAATTGGAATAATAATAATGTTGGATAAAGCCCATTAATTATTTGAATTTGGAGAAACATAAAGTTAGTATTTTGATATGTCAAATAATAGAATAAAAGTCGATTTCTGAAATAATTGTAAAAAAAGCTAAATTAAGAGTTACAAGCAAGAATTTGGGGCAAAGCAACTAGTAAGAGAATATTGAATAAAATGAAAATGGCGATCAGTAAGGCGGCGGAGGCGGCTGATGTCTGGTGGCGGGAGCCCATATGACGTCGGATGGCTGGTAGCTGTACATGGCGGCGCCGTCCGAGGTAGCCTTGGGAGAATCATGATCGGCAGATTCATCGTGGTCGTGATCCGCCGGCTGCAGGCGGTGGAAGGAGGGGTTGCTGAAGTTGGCCGCGACGAGGTAGATGGTGCCGGCGGAGATGAGCGGGCCCACCACGTGCCCGCCCACGACCTGCCCCTGCGGCCCTGCCAAGGACAGCGCGAAGGGGGCGGCCGCGGCAGCTGCGGCGGCGGCGCCGGGGGGGAGGACGGTGGCGGAGATGGAGAGGATGTCGAAGCGGCCGTGGAAGGTGACGGTGGCGGCGGGGGTGGAGGAGGGCTGCTTGAGGGTGACGTTGGAGACGGCGCCGTTGCCGTTGAGGAGGCAGAGACCGATGGCGCGGCGCCGGCAGAAGCGGGCGATGGAGTCGACGATGTCGACGCCGGAGGGGAGCTCGAGGACGTAGGGGCTCATGGCCGGCTCGGAGGCGTCGCGCGTGATGATCACGGGGGGCTTCGGCTTGTTCTTGGAGCCAGGGGGGCGGCCGCGGGGGCGCCGCACCACCTCGATTGTGGCGCCCTCATTCTCTTCCTGGGTGTAGTCGGACTGCTGCTGGAATTTGGGGAGCTTCGAGAACATGCTACTACTCTCTTCTTCGACCAATTCTCTCTTCATTGGGTTTTTATTTTTGGGGATTTTTATATATGATCGATGTTGGAAGATGGGATAGGGATGGATTAGGGGATGGGGATGATTATTGGCTGCATGTAGTTTGGTACCATTAAAATAATAGTAATGGAATACTGTCTGTCTGTATGAGAGAGAACGAGAGCTAGTTGCATTCTTGTTCTGATTAGAAGAAGATGGATAGTGTTGTTGGACTTTTGCATTCAATTATCTTTATTGTTTATTATCTCTTCTCCATTTTTTTGGTGGATATTCATTAAATGTTTCTACTTCCTTTTCCGTGTCTACACCACACTGTATTCGATCATCTTTAAAGTTGCACTTTTATCTTTTGTTTTCACAAGGTTTTGTACTTTCATTCTTACAATTGGATATTGCATCTACTCTTGTTTTCTTCTTCACTTTTCTAGCTAAACTAATTAATATAATGTCAATATATAAATTTTTAAGGGTTCATTTTAACACATAAAATATAATAATAAAGTGCAACAATCAAATATGACCCAACTTTTATTTGTATGTCATAACATATTAAAATATTTAAATGCAACCTGGAAATTACTATATCGTTAGTGCTATAATTTTCTAGTAATATCAAGGAAAATTTGGATAAATGGTTGATGATTTGGCCGTGAATTCTCGCAACATAACACAAAATGATATTGTTGAGTATGGGTCGATCTTCTATTGGATTTATGTGTGAGAATCTTAAATTTTATATTGCATTTACATAATTAATATATTAATTTATTAATGATTTGAGATTCATATAAAGAAAATATATATCATAATTCTCGAGAATCTTAAATCTTAAATTTTGCCACATGTTAAAATGTTACATATAAATATAATAGATTATTTGATTTGATATATGTAACCACATATCAAATTTTGGAACATATTTAAACTTTTTAGAATGACTCCCTAAAATACTGGTATTAACAAAAGGCAGGCTATATCTAAATATTTAATAAAATAAAAGATCGACGACATTCATGAATTCACGTTGCAAAATTATAAGAACCCATTTACAAGAAAATTTGGTTAACTGAAAATAATTTCGAAATGTAATTGGAAGAATTGGATTGGGAGAATTTGATTTTTTTTTTTTTCTATTTAAAGTTAGTGGCCGTTGAAGAATATAGAGAGAAGATTGATATTTGAAAAAGATGTTGGTAGAAATACTTCATTTACGTAAAGAAATAAATTAAAATTAATAAAATGAAACTAGAGACAATTTTTATGTGTAGGTCAACTAATCTCACTGCACATGATGTCCTCGCAGGATAAAACATTCTTTATATATTACGATTGTACCTTATTTTATGATTATACGTTCTAGCTAATTGGAACACGTGTGTAAATACACATCGAACAAATGAACTCATAGCTGCATCAGCTATTAAATTACTAGAAATTATTATACACAACGACACATGATTGATATTGATGGTTTAGTGTTAGATATATAAGCGCAATTTAAACCATAAAAAGAATATTTATGCTTGTAGAAGCTCTAGTTCCAATGAAAGTGGTGCATCTATATAAATACACATATAAGAATCATGTACGATTATTATTTTTTATCTTATAATTTGTACTTATTTCAACGTTTCGAACTTTAGCTAGTATTCCTAGTGCAAATGATATATATCGATCTAAGTTATTGATACAATTTTATTCCAGGCCTTCTAATCATAAATTCACCACTCCACAATTAAACCATTCATCTATGACCAATACTCGATAATCGACTCGCGTGCGGATATTATAAGGAGAAATATATATACGTTGGACTGAAGTATGGAAAATGTATATAGTGAATGGAAGGGAATGGTGTTTTTATGAGGGATTACAACTAATTAAGCTCAAATAAACTTGAATATAGGGTTAATTTAATTTATCTGGAAATATGGTCAGAGGAGGTTCCACTTCCACTTGTTTGTTACACTTACACCGGCCCACAGACGAAAGTTTTGACTGACCAGAAATGGAAAGGAAAGGAAAAAATGGGATGTCTAAACAGCTTTCATCTACTTGAATTTTGATATGAATTCTATCAATGTTCTAGTGAAATCATTTCTTCAAACTTCATCTAAAAGATGATATTAGGAGAATATTTCAATGAACCTAATCCCGTATCATTAAATGTAATAAAGCAATGAAAATAGAGAGCGCCTTATAAAAAAAAGAAAAAAGATGTAGAGGGGAAACGTCGTCGTTTTGGAGACAATGTTCCAAAGTGCCATCTCCCAGAGCTCGAATGACATAATAGAATTATCAATAATATTAAAATATAGTATGTATTAATTTGTTATTTTGCATAAGTTAGTGTACTACAATTGTAAAAAAACTTCATGTATTGGAGTATAAAATTCTATTCTTTTCTAAATAAAAGTTTCATATATATAAGAGTTTGTTAGAGTAGCCGCAGCAACGCCCGCGGGCGTCGCGGGTTTGGTGTCGTTGGAGACCGCGAGGGGGTGGCGGGCGCTGGCGCATGCGCGACCGCCCAGGCGAGGCGGGCGCCTGCCACGCAGCGCCACCCCGTGCTGCAACGTCATCAACCATTGTAATTTTTTTTAAAAAAAATTAAATTCTCATTTTCAACTATAAATACTCCATTTTTCACTTCATTTCATACACCAATCCTCCAATTTTCTTCATTTCTATACCATTTTATCTTCAATCCTCCAATTTTCAAAAAATTGCCTCTATCTCGTGATGAATGTCGAGCATTGACGCTTCGTACCATGAAATACAAGAGGAGATAGATGCAGAGGAGGCCAAAGTATGAGAGTAGGAAGAACAGCGTGCAAAAAAAAAGAATACATTGAGCGGGATCGTGAGGGGGGCTTTGAGCAACTTTGGGCCGATTACTTTTCCGAGGAGCCCACGTATCCGGCGGAAATGTTTCGACGTCGGTTTCGCATGCGGCGAAGTTTGTTCATGCGAATTTGCCAAACATTGGCGGCGTACCACCCCTACTTCCAACAACTTCCCGATGCAACGGGCCGACTCGGACTACATCCAATTCAAAAATGCACGGCGGCATTGCGGCAGCTCGCGTATGGTGGTCCGTCCGATCAATTCGACGAGTACTTGCGGATTGCCGAGTCCACCGGACG
>JAYJMF010000020.1:579039-595044 GCA_036873715.1 Salvia sclarea
ATAAAATGGTATAGAAATGAAGAATTTTTGAGGATTGGAGTATGAAATGAGGTAAAAAATGGGGTATTTACAGTTAAAATTTTGAATTTAAATTAAAAAAAAAAACGGCTTTGCTGACGTGGCGCAACGGGGTGGCGCCACGTGGCGGGCACCCGCCACTCCTGGGCGGTCGCCGCACAGCCCGTGCCCGCCACCCCGGGACGGTCTCCAGCGGCATTAAATAAGCGGCGCCCGCGGGCAATGGTCGACGACCGCGGCCCGACGGGCGCCGCTGCCAACACTCTTAACAGACAATTTTTTATCTTTATTATCTTAAAATTACCATTTCAATAATTAACCCAATAACCCTTAAAAAAAAATTACCCCAATAATAATTAAATTTGAACCAAATCTTAAAATGACCTTTTCAATAGTTACATTAAATCAATAATTAAACCTAAACCAATTTCAAAAGGAAAAAGATAACGATTAAAAACAAAAAAGGATTATTCCCATTTCCCACGATAGATACCGAAGTTGGGGCCAAAGTGGAAATAAGCAAATTCCAAGGGCATGAAACAAATTTCAGTATCTATCCTTTATTCCTTGCGTATTTATTTTATTAATTTTTTGAGGCGAAATTCCTTGTTATCTTTAATTCAACCATTTTTCCATTTTTCTCTCCAAACAACATCTCTTTAGAAAACAAACACGCACGACACACGACCGATCTAAACTCCAAAGTGGAAAGAGATTTGAAGTAGCTCCTTTTTAAGGTAATTCCACCTCCGATTTCAATGTTTCCTTGATTTTAGTTCTATTTCAATTCGCCTGCAATCGCTGATTTTTCGCTCAATCGATCTTACTTGATTGTTGTATGTTATTGCTTTGATTTGTAGTGTTCTAGCTCGTCTGATGCGTTTTTACTGCATTTTTGTAGTTCAATTTGATTCATATAAGCTTAATTAAGTTGTTTGTGCTTAGATCACTTCAGGATCTAGTTTGATGTGGATACTGAATAGTACGAGATTTATGAGTTTATTTGACGAGCGATTTTATTGATTTATTTAGTTGTTTTTTGCTTGATGATTTGATATTACGACTTTCTGAAACTCAATTTTTTCGGTTTATGTTCTGATTTATTGGGTTAGATTGAGGCCGAAGCATGATTTGATTGCTGAAGTTAGTAAATCTATTGTTGTTGCGGTGTCTATTCAAATATTGAAATTATGGCACTTAATTGGCAGAATTCAGATAATTCTCTATGAAATTCCATTTGAAGCGATAGACTTCTTACTGAAATGCAGTAGGTATTTTTAGTCGTTGAAGCGTATCTTGAGTTCATCAGAGACCTTCATTGACTAAATCATTGGGTATCCTAAGGTGGATTTGATGTGTTATGCAGTTATGGTGTAGTAGAAGTGACACTGAGAATGAATGATTCATTGAATTTCTTAATATGCTTCGTTATTTTAAGACTATAGCTTGAGCGATTGTTGAAGAGTGCGTTTATGCAATATTTCGGCAAGGTTATTGTCAATGCATACAATTGCATCAGCTATTCTTAGATCAAATTGAGATATTTGGATTCATAGAATTTGTATGATTTGGATTTTGTGCTTAAACATCTAAGATGCATGTCATCTGTCTTTGTGTTTGACAAATATTGTTATTTCTATCTCAAGTAGTCGGTTATCTTTAGGAGAAGTTCTCTTAATAAGGCTTGAACAGATTATGAAATCGGTGATTCTGTATACTGCAGTGTTGTCGCAAGGATATGTCAGGCACTGAAGAAAGAGAACAAGGGGAAATTGTCATGGAGGATGCTGAAAAGTCCCTGCCAACGCCACAACAGGAGGTTGTTTCCAGATCATGTCCTTTTTCGCATCGTCTATAACTGAATTCCATGTCCATATTCTAATATATTCATCATGTGTTCCTTTTGCAGGAGGCAGTTGTCAAGAAAAAATACGGAGGAATGATGCCCAAGAAACCACCGCTAATTTCTAAGGTATTGAATCTTTATCCCTCCCTCCTTCGATGATTTTGTCCTTTATCCTGAGGTTTCTTTCTAAAATAGCCCCATATGATGGCAGGATCATGAACGAGCCTATTTCGACTCGGCTGACTGGGCCTTGGGAAAGGTACTTGCTTTTGGGTTCGCAGCATTTATGCTTTTCTAAACTTGTGATTGTGGAATTTGATATGTAACCCAGTTGGTGGTCACCGATGTTTTATGATCACAGCAAGGTGCAGGGAAGCCCAAAGGACCACTCGAGGCTCTGCGGCCAAAGTTACAGGTGACTATCTATGCATTTAATGAGATTTTGGAATTCATTATGGCTTCTCCACATGCTAGTTTCTGCTGCTAATATTTATGGCATACGATATTATTTTTCGCTTGAAGAGGAGTTCATTGCTGACACGTACACAATACAAATAAAGATCTCATTTCCTTTTGCAATCACCCCAGATTTTTCCCTTTCAATTGCTTATCTGATACTATAATACCTTGCTCCCCTTCTTACGACTGGGATTACCGTTTAATTAGCTTAAGGTGTACTCTACCTGGACTGTTTGCTAGCTGATAAATACGTTATTAGCTAAGTTGGTTCAATGATTGGTAGTTTGGACCTAATTTGAGAATGCACTGAAATTAATGATGCTTCACATCTTGCACCTATTATCCAAAAAAGTGATATCTTGGAGTATATTACAGATTTTAAATAAACAAGGGTGATTTAATAGTTGTTATAATTACTAGTTGTCTGGTTAATGAAAATTGGGTAGACACTTGATGTGTTTGTTTCTTCTCTCGTGTCTGTGTTATGACATATTCTTCTTTCCATATTTGTCGCTCTAGCCTACCCAACAGCAGACGCGGTACCGCAAGTCTCCCTATGCACCATCAGAAGGCGAAGGTGCGCCTATTTTTATTTTATTTTATTTTTTTTTTTTTTTTTTTACCGTATTTAGTTTTTCCTCAAGAAGTAGCTACATTTGGAGTAGCCTCGGGATTATAGTTGCACGTAGAGGTAATTAGCTAAATCTTTTATCTCGTGTAGAGGGACATGTGCCACCATCAGAAGATACAACTACGAACGAATGAGAAGCGACCATCACCCCTCTGGTCGGGAAGTTCCTCCAACATTACCTGCATTCCACCAGTTAGTGAAATAAAATATGAAACACATATTATTCTAAAGAGAAAGAATGTATAACGCATCGTCTAATGTAAGCTTACTGCTGTAACTCGAGGTCTTCCTGATCCGTGACTGTTGTAGACTACTTTTCTTATGAGTTTTACGATTTAGATTCCGGAGCCATATATATTACAAACTTAAATTTGCTCTTGTTATTTGGCATTCTTGAATGTTTGTTATTGCAGTGAGTTTGTTTAGGTTTGGTGTATCAATGTTGTATTGTTGTTGAAGTTTGTTGTGATGTTGTTTTGGTGTCTGATTATTTGGTCTACCTATTAGGTATGGTTATGTATGTTTGAATGTGTGATTTTGCCCTCTTCAAATCACTAGGTAATATACAAGGTAAAATATTTGCAATTTCAGTATAAATGAGTGGTTACTATCACAATTATTAAGTCATATCTCATCTTGTTTTATGTGATGTTATGCTATGTGATCATTTTTCCCTAACAAAATCCAAGGGGGTGTTACACCTTCACCTATTTTTTGCAAGTAATTTTTTTAAAAAAATGTAATCCTTCAAAGACAGTGACCCAAATGAAAAATTAATTCTTTTTTTCTTGAAATAAAATTAAGAAAATACATAAGCGGAAACTATTTCCTCCCAGCGCAAACATATAACCATATGATCTAATGCAAGCTAAAATGGACAAAAGTAAATTTTGAATTTGGTTAAATAACCGTAAAATTGAACTGAAAAATACTTGATCCAATTTGGTATAATTGTTTGTTTTACATAACTTATGAAGCAAATTGAACCAACTCTAATTAATATAGAAAACAAAACTGGAATAATATTTTATGGAAGTTTGTTTGTATAAGAAAATTCAATGTGATTTGAGTTGTTAATTTGTTACTGTGTAGAAAATTTGAAACTGACACGAGGGAATAGGGATACCGCCAATTGGCCCAAATCAATTTCGGTTTCAAACTTTATGATTATTTTATTTATACCAAATTTGAAATAAAAAAAGGATTACTATCATTTATTCCCAAGAAAGATACCGGATATTCAATATTGGGGCATAAGTGGAAATAACCAAAAGTTCAAGGTCATTTCGGCAAGTCGAAAAAGTAAAAAAAAAATAGCAACACACAGTAAAAGTGAAAATACACGCAGATGGAGTGATAGTCTTAGTTTGAGAGCAGAGCAATAGAGTCTCTCTCTCTCTATCCCATTTTCAATTTCGTCGTCCAAAACAACTGGAAAGAAACAGCTCTCCTATAAATACCTCCAACTGCTCATTTCCAAAATTTTGAAAAAAAAAAAAATTCGAAAAAATATCTGAAGCAGCTCTTCCCCCTTCTTCACGGCTGTAGCACGAGAAATTGCACCAGATTTACTGCTTTTTTTTTGTGTGTGTGTGTGTGTGTGAGAGAGAGAGAGAGAGGGAGAGAGAGAGCGAGAAATTACGCCTCCTACTGCGTGAAATTTCCACGCCAGATTTAGTGCTTTTTGTGTGTGTGTGTGTGTGAGAGAGAGAGAGAGAGAGAGAGAGATCTCCGGCGGCAATGCCTCAGAGCGGCGGCGGCGGCGCGAAATCGCAGCCGCTTCCACTAGTAGTGACGCTCAATTGCGTCGAGGACACGGCGCTGGAGGAGGAATGCCTCAGCGGCGTGGCGGAGGTGGAGCACGTGTCGCTGAGCCGGCTGGCGGAGTCTCGGATCGAATCGGCGGCGGCGGTGCTCATCCACTCGCTCTCGTTCCTCCCGCGCGCCGCGCAGCGCCGGCTCCGGCCGTGGCAGCTGATCCTGTGCCTCGGATCGTCCGACCGCGCCGTCGACTCGGCGCTCGCGGCGGACCTCGGGCTGAACCGCCTGATCCACGTGGACGTCAGCCGAGCCGAGGAGGTGGCGGACACGGTGATGGCGCTCATCTTGGGGCTGCTGAGGCGCACGCATCTGCTGTCCAGGCACGCGCTCTCGGCCTCCGGCTGGCTCGGCTCGGTGCAGCCGCTCTGCCGCGGAATGCGCCGCTGCCGTGGACTGGTGTTGGGGATTGTTGGTAGATCTGCCTCTGCGACGTCGCTGGCTAGCAGGAGCTTGGCGTTTAAGATGAGTGTGTTGTACTTCGACGTGCAGGAGGTATGCTAATTAGATATTTTTAAGAAAAAATATGTTTCAATTTTAGTAAATGCAGTTTATCTGTTTATGAACGTAGCTTTGTACAATTTGTCAAAATTGTGAAGTAGATACAGTAACAGATGGATTTTGGAAGTTTGTTACTCTTGCTGGAAAAATGGTAGTTATATATACTTGGGAATTTTGTATGATTGAGGTTTGGAATTGTGGAAATTGTAATATATGTTCTACTTCTAACCCTAGTTACTGACCTGTTGTGCTATCAGTAAATTCTTCACATTGTAAACTACTAGAAATGTTTGGGGATTTTTTCTAGATAATGCTTGTTTGCCCTATGATGTTACATACTATTCCTGCTAATAAGTTATATAGGTTCTACAGTTTTTTGTGTGTGTGTTTTCCATGATCAGTTAGCTGATATTTTAGGTTAATTGAATAGATTGGTGGTGGTAATTTGGAGAAGTAGATTTCTACAAGTAAATTTGTGGTATAATGACATATGGTTTGAATATATGATCAACCTTCTCTGTACATACATCTGAATGTAGGGAAACGGTAAAATAATTAGATCTTCCTTAAGATTTCCCGCTGCTGCTAGAAGAATGGATACGCTTAATGACTTGCTTGCTGCAAGTGACCTAATCTCTCTGCACTGTGCTCTGACTAATGATACGATTCAAATAATCAACGCAGAGTGTTTACAGCATATAAAGCCTGGTAAGCTGCTCAATCTATGTTCATGAGGATTTTTAAGTGTTTCATTTTCTGAATCTTTCTCTTATGAGTTGGTGCTTCTCTGAAGGGGCATTTCTTGTAAATACCGGGAGCAGCCAGCTGTTGGATGATTGTGCTGTGAAACAACTTTTGATCGATGGCACACTTGCAGGCTGTGCCCTTGATGGTGCCGAAGGTCCACAATGGATGGAAGCGTGGGTATGATGAATAGTGTTAGTGTAGTTCAGACGTTTTCTATATTCTACTTGCTTACTTGCTTTTATCCCCAACTCCTTTTTCTTTCAAAGGTCTCATCTCGATTTTCTTGCACGTGTTTATCTTGCTAGCTTTCTTAGGTACTCACATTTACTGCCTTTTCTCTGTGATTTCAGCTAAGGGAGATGCCCAATGTTCTGATACTTCCTCGCAGTGCTGACTACAGTGAAGAAGTATGGATGGAGATTAGGGAAAAGGCGATTTCCATACTACAGCAATTCGTCGTTGATAGTGTCATTCCAAAGAATGCTGTATCTGATGAGGAAGAAGAGGAGGAGGAGGAGGAAAGAGAGTTAGAAAATAAGAATGAACAGAGTCGCATGCTAGAGAGCGAAACTTCATTCCAAG
Organism: Salvia sclarea; assembly: GCA_036873715.1. Taxonomy (NCBI): domain Eukaryota; kingdom Viridiplantae; phylum Streptophyta; class Magnoliopsida; order Lamiales; family Lamiaceae; genus Salvia; species Salvia sclarea. The sequence goes on from JAYJMF010000020.1 coordinate 585,642, forward strand.
GTTCAGTGGGTGATAGACTGACCGAAAATGTTGAGCTAGTGGGAGAAAGTTCCCAGAAAAAGGTCTCAAATCAGTCAAAAGAAACTTCTTCCCAAAATCAAAGTACTGTTATGTCTCAAAGTACTTCAAATAGATCCGAAACAAAGCGAAACAGATCAAGTAAGAAGGCTAAGAAGAGGCATGGCCGGCAAAAATCTCAGAATAAAGCAGATGAGGCTTTGACATTTGAGAAAGAAAGTTCTTCATATAGAGAAGATGATGCTACCATGAGTGGCACAGATCAAGTTCTGAGTTCTAGTGAAGAATCAAGGAATAGGAAAACACCAGTTGATTCAAAAACAGAATTAACTCCAGAGCTGCCGCTAAAATCAAGCAGAGAACTTACTAAAAAATCGGGTGAACTGCTGAAAGACGGCTATATTGTATCTTTACACACAAGAGATCATTCTGCACTTCATGTCTCAAGGCAAAGAGTCCAAGGTGGCGGTTGGTTCCTGGATACATTGTCAAATGTCACAAAACGAGACCCTGCAGCACAGTTCCTGGTCGTGTATAGAAGCAAGGTACCTAAATAATAAGCTACATGTGGTTTTCACAAATTGTTACTGGCTTCGTGGATATTCATTAGTGAAATAAAAAGGAAAATGGTGTTTGAGAAAATAACATGAAGATGGCTTCTGAGTTTCCTCTTTTGCTCTTATTTGCAGGATACAATCGGGTTTCGATCATTTACTGCTGGAGGAAAGTTATTACAGGTATGCCTTCCGATATGTCTTCTACTTTCTTTTGATGGGTTGCAACATGTTTTGAATTGGAAGGGTTGAAGAGATAAATATATAAAAGATGCAGCTTATAAATATATAAAAAATGCAAAACTTGTCTCATGTACTCAAGTTAGGATGTTGGGTTTCGTACCTTCGTTCTTGAAGTCCTTCTTGTAAACTGGGCTGTGATTAAGCATTTTGATGTTTTAAACAAATGGGTCCAAATATTATCTCCATCGTTATGTATTGTGAGTGGCAACACATTTGGTAAATAGTTGCAGTTTCTGTTGCTTGAGCTTTCAAACCGACTTTGCAGATAAATCGAAGGATGGAATTTGTATTTGCCAGTCATAGCTTCGATGTTTGGGAGAGTTGGACATTCGAGGGCTCTCTCGAAGAGTGCAGGCTCGTGAACTGCAGAAATCCTTTGGTACGCCCATTCTTCTCAGTATGGTTAGATATATCAATCGTTGCTTCGTAGAGCCCTTAATTTACAGCATCCATGCCATAACTGCAATGATCCACACACAATCGAGTAAACTTATTCTTATAAAAAGTTTCTCGTTACGCTTGTCATATTATGAAAGCTTGATTATCTGTTGGCAATCCCGGTAATATGCAGGCTGTGTTGGATGTGCGCATTGAAATTATCGCGGCTCTAGGTGAAGACGGGATCACTCGCTGGCTCGATTAGGTGTTGGAGCTGCAAATGTTAAAGCCGTTTTAACACATGAAAGTCTCAGCTATTTGCTGTAGAGATTCTTATTTGAAAACATGGATGCATTCCTTCTTCGAATCATCTCTTTGTGATAACATTGTTGTAGTTGAAAACATAGGTCTCATCTATTGTAATTCAAGTCTCATGTATTTGCTTGCTTATTTTTCATGTCTCAAATTTTTACCATTTTTATTAGGTACCTTACTATCTCATGATTTTTGTTGTTGGGATTTTTCTAGGGAAAATGACTTTTTTAGCCCCTTAAAAGTCATAGTAATAGTTATAATTTGGACTTCAATTAGTACATTATTTAACTTTTATAAATTGATACGATGATAAATTTTATTTGAAATTTTTAAAGGTTGCTTCACTGAGGATTTTTGTTAGTGATTTTTGGTGTCTGAATGTCCTGAATTTTGGATTGAGGCACATTTATGTTAGGCCGGCCTAACGTTAGGCCCGATCTAATTAATTAATATATAAATAATAAGACCGACAATAATAATAGAGGGCGATAAATAACAAATGGTTCCGTCTTCGGCTTTAATACTTAATATATAGATAATGAGACTGACAACAATTATGCTTTTACGGCTCGCTCCGGGTTCGTCTTCGGCTCCCCCTCGCTTGACTCATGGCCTAAAATAGGAGCGGCAAACAATTGGCCTAACGTTAGGCCGGCCTAACACAAATATTTGTCTTTTGGATTTAATCATAGCATTTCGAATTATATAAATTTAATGATGTGGAAAATTGATACGTTTCATGGCCATTTTGATTTCAAACTTTTATTTTTACTAAATATATGCATATGGCGTTCTGATGACGTGAAATATCTCAATTTTTCACGTTGAGTGGAAATGCCACGCGTAAAATCGACTATCAATTGGGCTTTCAATTTTCAAACACCAGAAGTTGCTAATGGTTCAAAATTGCTATTAAATCAATGAGACTAGGATAATAATATATTAGTGGAAATTCAATGTTAAAATTGTTGCTAAGTTAATTAATGTGGCTAAACAGCATAATTTTCCGATTTTTTTTTATTAGGTAACGAGATATTTAAGATTTTCGACTTCAGTTTCCTGTCGTAATCGAATACCTCAATCTATTAATGTGTATGTGTAATGGTATTTATGCTTCGTTATTTCTCTTTGTGGAAATTAAATGTTTTCAATTCAATATTCCAAGGATTAAGAGAGTTTGGCATCCAACCACACATGTTGTCACATTAATTGCTTCTCATGGGACTATAGAAAGCATTCCCAAGATTTAGTTTAATTACAAAAATGCCTTATCACTTTAGAAATATCACAAATACCTCTTTGAATCACTACAAGTCTTCAAATATCATTCAATGATTTTTTATTTTACCACAAATAAGTTTCTCATTGTTACCCTAATTGCTAAGTGCTTAGGTTACTAGGTACTTCTCATTATTATTTTATTATTTTAACAAAAAAATAGTTTGCACATAGAGTTGGACAATATTTTTTTTAATCGGAAAATGAGAGATTGAGATTCGTATTTTGATCACCAATTTTTATAAAAGACACGGTGAATGAATATCACTGAACTACAATGTTGAAATAGGCTATATTCTAGTTAACATGTGTAGATGTTGTATTTCTTCTTATTTAAAGATTTTGCACTTTTCTTTTTTCTCTTTTTGGTAAGTGTATAACGTGGAATACATGTTGAATTAGATTTAAAACTTTTTGAGTGGTTGGCTTTCTAGTCTGGCAAAACTCTAATCTCATCTTTCTCTTGCAATTGAAGCAAAGAAATGGGCAATGATTGTTGCCTAATCCCAAAATCATACATTTTCGATCTCATATAATATCTCTTCATGTAGACTCTACTATTATTGCTTGTTCACAAAATCTTTTATATTCATTTGTTTCAAGTTAAGATTACATTTCACATGAGATCTTATCATATTCCACTATGGTTTTTAAAAATCTTTGCAATCTTATCATATTCCAATATAGGTTCGTCTTGCGACTACGTTTGGAGGCCGATGCCAAACCATGGATTTTTTCTATAATTTTCGGATACAAAATCCAAAAGGAAACTACTATTTAAATAGACAACAATCAAGCCCTAATCCTAAAACCATTATATAATTCCATAGGCCAAAAATATGAGCCCAAAAATCAGCTTCACACTCCAAAATTAAATTCATTGGTATCGATTTTTTGTGTACAGTCCATTCAGGCTCCACATTCCAACATTAAACTCATATTTTTGGGAATCGAGTTAACCAATCCATTGTATTTATCACATTAATCATATATACATCTCATTACAGCTCGTGTCATATGTATGAGATTACTTTTGTTTCAGCTAAGAAAAAACATCCTTCCAAGAAAGTTTCTATAATTTTACTTCACTAGGATTTATCATATGTTAATTAATATAGGTTGATAATACATTCTTTTACTCCACTCACGTGGTTGGTCTAAGTGAAATAGACAATTAGAAAGCATGTCAATGATACATAATAGGCATCTATAATCTATGCCTAGTGGGCATGTCTCGAGCCTAAAGCAACTTAACATAGAAACAACATTCTCAAAAAGATTTTTCTAAATCATAACAATAGAAAATATTCATATGATTTAAACGATATAATGATGGATTTAGGATTTAGTAAGTTTGTTTATGTCATGAATATAACTTACCACTCATCTTCGTTCACAACATATTGTGTGCATATTATTTACAGTGAAGAAAAATGTTATTTATAACGAAGAAAATTGTCATTTGTTTTTATCCTAAAATTGGAATGTGTTATTTACAGTAAAAAAAATGTATACGATTTACGATCAAATTTATAGTCACACACAATTTGATATACTCCCTTTCGTCTCAATTATATAAGGTGATTAACGAATTGTAAACCTTCTAATATACAAGTATACGATTTAACGAATTGCAAACCTTCTTATTTATTTTTCGACAATGAATTACCAAAAACTATGTTGGAAAACGCATTACCTTTCACAAAATCTAGCCTATATATTAAAAAAAAGGCATATATATAATTAAAATCAAAGAGTATGAAAATCTATTTATATGTATTTCCACGAACAAACAATTCGATAAAAGGTAACAATTTTAAAGTCACATAAAAAAAAAAAGTAGAAACCAAGACCGAGAAAGATTTCAAAAAGAGAAATCCAAATAAATACACTCACTAATTTGCAATATATAATAATCTTACAAAATCCTTAAACATCATTAACTCGCCTAATAAAATACTCCAAAAAAACAAAAGGAAAAAAGATTTAAAAATGGTTACAAGTGTTGAGATAAGTCCGATAAAAAAAAAAAAAAAGTGTTGAGATAAGAGCGACAAAAAATAAGCAGCTTTATTTTATTTATTAACAGAGAAAGTTAAAAGCAGAAAACCGCCCAATCACAGTCTGACACCTCACCCCGCCTATAAATAACAACCCATCAACCATCTCCAGCCACGTGTGCGGCTCAGATCTCTTCCATCTTCTCCCCCACACAAAGTAGGTTATTTTTCCAAAACCATTTCTTCCCCTCTCTCACCCAAAACCATACAAAAATCCCAATCCCCAAATTGTTTTCTTCCCACAAAAACCGAAATTCAATCCGATTTTTGCCGAACTAGAGCTTCGATTTCTCCCTCCACACGCTGTTCATCCGTATTTTTCTTCCTTTCGCTGTTTAATTTTTTTTTTTCAATCTGTGGATTTGAGGAGTCGAATTTGAAAGTGTTCTGATCATACATGGTGTCGGTATACCTGAGTCCACCGCCGGATCAGGATTTCCCGCGTATTCACGGCTTTTACATGGGCGGCGATCCTCTGAAAATGGCGGCGGCGGACGGTAATCTGCCGCCGGTGGCGGCGGATGCGAATGCGGCGTTGGCTGTGGATGATTCGAGTAAGAAGATCCGGAAGCCGTACACGATCACGAAGTCTAGAGAGAGCTGGAGCGAGCAGGAGCACGATAAATTTCTCGAAGCGCTTCAGTTGTAAGTGTTTGTAATTTTAGTTTTTAGCAATGGCGGAATTAGTTGCTTGCCTGCTGTAGTGAGGATTATGAGGTCTCGATTTTGTTTAATTATTAAGCTCGTTAACCTTTTATTTTACAGAAAATGAGTGTTTGGACTAATTTTGATATTCGATTTTTTGTCAAGTGTGTATAATTTTAGTTTTTAGCAATGGCGGAGTTAGTTGCTTCTGCTTGCCTGCTGTAGTGAGAGGTTTAGGAAGGAAATTTTGTCTAATTGTTAAGCTCGTTAATCTTTTATTTGAAAGAAAATGAGTGTTTTGACTTTTGATGTTCGATTTTTTTCCTCTACCATTGAGTTGGTGTTGTTACTTGTTTTCTGATTTACTTCCTTCGATTTTAGATTTGATCGTGACTGGAAAAAGATTGAAGCGTTTATTGGGTCAAAGACAGTTATCCAGGTTAATTTCACTTAATTTTTACACTTTTTGGGTGATGTGACGCAAGAAGTATTAACTATATAGCTTTAATTTTGAGTTCTTCAAGTATTGAGCTAATTATTCTCTCCATATATTCGTCGCGGAGGTGATGAATAATCATTCTGACCTAGTTATAATATCTCTATTTCAACAGAGTAAGGATTTGTGGATTTTTTTGTGTGATGGTAGATATGGTCAATTTGAGCAAGTTCCTGGATGAGGCATGTGGTTCACTCCTTCAGTTTCTACAAAGATAAATGATTAAATTTAGCATTGTCGTTTCTTTCTTGTTATACTATTGATCTGTTTTTGTCATAAGGTGGTTGTATTGTTTTTGTCACCCTAGTTTTTTTAGTTCCAGAGTTCTTCAAGTTTCGAATGTCGTTTCCCTGGATAAAATCGATTAGTTTTAGTTACTGTAAATGATTAATTCCCAAGGTGATGAATATGAGAGGATGTGCATTTGCCTGCTACTTTGATTTCCTGAAACTAAACAGAGGTCATCTTGCAGATACGAAGCCACGCCCAGAAGTATTTTCTGAAAGTCCAGAAAAACGGGACAAGCGAGCACGTACCTCCGCCACGTCCGAAGAGAAAAGCTGCTCATCCCTATCCACAGAAGGCTGCGAAAAATGGTTGCCTGTCTTTAATTCTCCTTGTGAATTTTACTCTCTCCGTTTCTTTTTTAGTACATCCAGTGACATTTTATTGTATTTTTCTTTGTCCTGTGTAGTTGTGCCTCGAACCACAGGTCCCGTGCAATCTTCAGTTGCTAGACCGGAGACGGGATATGCTTCAATTCCCAGAAATCCTATCAGCGATTCATCTTTGTCTTCTTGGAGTTACAATGTTGTCCCAGCAGGGTGTTTGCCAAATGTTGCGAAAGGTAATTTTCCTTTACCGAACATCCTGATCTGCGATTTGCTTTAAGATCGCATTGGTGAATTGTATATCTTGGTGTTTTAGATGACGTTGGATTAGCCAGTGTTGCCAATAATTATAGCAGCAGCAGCAATGATAGCACTCCTCGTGTATGGAAATCTAATGAGATGGATCAGGAAGTAAAAGCGAGGCAATGCAACCCAACAAGAGGTCTGTTCACTACTGTCGTAAATTTTGTTTGTTAATCTGTGAGATTAACATACCTTGAAAAATGTAGAAAATAAAAACATCATGCTCAGATGCAGTTATGCAGCATGTTTCACTGTCCGTTATTGGCATCTGTAGTCTGAAATAAGCATCACTAGTTAAAATTTGGAAAAATCCATCATATTTCGACTTGAATGGTCAGTGTTTTAAGGCTGTGAATGTCGTACTTGTACCTACGCCTTCCAACTTTCTCAATCAACGTCGACATCATATGTTCCATATTGGGAGCATTAGCATCAGTTTATATGAGTGTTATTCCTTGTTTAGTCAGCACATGAATGTTATCATCATTTACTTGTAGTTTTGCAATCAAATGATTGATTGGTTATATAAAAAATTGTTAGGTTTCTGTTTATGGTATAGCTAAATACTTATCTCCGGTTTTCCATTTGTGCAGTTATGCCAGATTTTTCTCAAGTTTATGGTTTCATGGGTAGCGTCTTTGATCCCACTGCAACTGATCACTTGAAAAGACTACGGAAAATGGAGCCTATAAATGTCAAGACGGTTGGTTTTAATAGAAGCCTTCCCATTTATAGACATAAATTCCCACTCTAATCCACTCAAATACAGAATTTAACAACTGTTGATTTTGCAGGTGCTCATGTTGATGAAGAACTTGTGTATCAATTTGGTGAGCCCCGAATTTGAGGATCATGTGAGTGTGGTGTTCTCTATGTTCTATTTCCTACTTCAATTTTCGACTTATTTCAAGTGGATCGATCTTTCCCACAATTCTCGACATCCATCGTGTTGTTAATCATCGTATGATCCGCTTGATTGTTGACAGAGAAAGCTGCTCTCTTCACATAAAGTGGCAACGGAGAATGCACACACCGGGAGTGAGATCCAATCTGTATAAAGCTCTCGACTAGCGTTATTTGAGCCTGAACGTCTCCAAAACCGGGCTGTCTGGTGGAGACGTCTCTGCACGTCCCGTTATGGTAGTGACAACAGTTGCAGCCATGGTGTCATCTTATGTACATTAGTGGCATGTGGTGGTGGTTATGTATGTGTAATAACTCAGAAGTTTATTAGCTTCAAAAGAGAGTGTTGATTGAGTGGTGTTTTCACATGTTAGGAGTAGTGTTAATGTACAGTCTTGGCTTCTTCTCATAAGGTGTTAGTAGTCACTTTTAAGAAAATAATAAATTAAATGGTGAATGACACATATTTGCGTTAGGCCAGCCTAACGTTAGGCCAGCCTAATGTTAGGCCAATTGTTTGCCGCTTCTATTCTAAGTCACGAGTCGAGCGAGGGGGAGTCGAAGGCGAACTTGGAACGAGCCGTAAAAGCATAATTGTTGCCGGTCTCATTATCTATATTTATTAATTATCGAAGCCGAAGGCGGAGTCGTTTGTTGTTTGCCGCCTCCTATATAATTGTCATTCTTATTATTTATACATTAATTGGGTTGAGTTTAACATTAGGCCGATTTAACGTAAATATGACTCATGGTGAATTTATTGACCCAACTATACATAGCAAACTCTTATGCAAAGACTAGATGAAGGAAAAAATAAAAATAAATAAAACATTGTGCAAAAATTTGAGACGTTAGAAGTCTTGTTTGCCTTATAATATTGCAACCTCTTATATATTCGTTGTTACTTTACTATGCACATAATGTAAGAGTTAACTATTAAATAACAATAAAAATTGATCCGTTAATCCAAAAGAGATAGAAAATGATATCTCACCTCACCAATTAACCCCGATTTCATGTATTTTCCCTTCTTTCATGAGTTGCATCGGGGTCTTGTATGCGGAATTTAGTATAAAAACACTAGTTCTTGAATCTCAATTCGTGAAATGATCATGATCTCTCATCTCATGAGTTGACCCCTTTCTCATTCGAGGCACATTTATGTTAGACCGGCCTAACATTAAGACCGGCCTAATTAATATATAAATAATGAGACCGGCAACAATAATAGGGGACTGCAAACAACAAACGGCTTTGCCTTCGGCTTCGATAATTAATATATCGATAATGAGACCAACAACAATTATGCTTTTACGGCTCACTCCGGGTTCGCCTTCGGCTCCCCATCGCTCGATTCATGGCTTAAAATAGGAGCTACAAACAATTGGTTTAACGTTAGGCCGACCTGACGCAAATATTTGTCTTTTCATTTATTTGCCCTTCTTACAAGTTGCATTCGGGATTTTGAGTGCGGAATTTAGTATAAAAACACGAATTCTTGAATGTCAATTCGTGAAATAGGGTTAACTCGCAAATTTAAGAATGTTATTTGTTTATATTAGAGGATAATTTTTATCTTTATTATATAATAATTGTTAT
>JAYJMF010000020.1:595144-605770 GCA_036873715.1 Salvia sclarea
ATACTGTGTTGCAGAGAGAGAGTTCAAACTTGCAAAAGAAAACTCAAAAATTTCATCGGATGCGATTTTAAACCAAACTGAGAGCTCGAATGAGCTGCTCTTACCTTCAATGGCAGACAGAGGATTGACGATTTCGGTGGCGTAGCTCGATCTCCGTCTTCCAGAATGGGGATTAGGGTTTACAACTCGAAAATGAAAATGATTTTAAGAAGATCTATTTGTTTTTTATTTTTTCTTATCGTTGTTTTGAGAGAAAAAGCGTGTGCCTTAACTTTATCTTGCTATTTATTTTTCTTTTTATACTACACTATTCTTTTTGGACAACTATAAAGAAATTTCTGATAGATACGAAGCACAACTTAATTAGTAAGACCCAATAGATCTGGAGGTTCGAGCATTTCAAGTGCATGATCAAATAAATAGAGAATTTGAGATTTCGGGTTCGTGAATGTAGGAGTTTCTGTAAATTATAATATAAAAAAATGAGTCAAAATCTCACATTTAATTTCAATTATAAAAAAACTCATATGAGCTTATTAAATAATACAATCTCTGTGGGCCCCATCCCATTACACTTGATCCTGTGCACCCTCGATGATGACGAAACATAATATCTGTGTGGTAGGAGATGGTGTTCGTCTACTCCCCTATTTGAATTTTTTAATTTCATTTGGATATATGCTTGCTACATTGTATGAAGATTCTTATTTTTTTGGTATAATTATATAGATGGGGAGAAAAGAATGTATATCACAATATTATACAATTAATATGCATTGTAAGACATGCTTATTATCATTTTTAATAAGCAATAGTTTTTGAAGATTTACACAAAATGATATGAAGTTACCTTGGCTTGATATGTATATTTTTTTTTGCTCTTCTTCCCAATCGTAGTAGACTTAGTTATCTTTCTCATCTTAGTAACTCTTATTCTCTGTGCCAAAGAATAATGGTAGGTTGATGCTCTTTATTACTTTTGATAATGTGGTGAATTCTAAAATATTGAATAATTAATATATTTATTACCTATTATTATTGCTAAATTATAATTATAGTTATAATTATAATTTGAAACTATGTATAACTATTAAAATTCAAGGTCCATCTAATAATAGTGAATAATTAATATATTTATTATCTATTATTATTATTAATTATAATTATTATTATAATTATAATTTAAAATATGACTATTGAAATTTTAGAATGTTTTGGACTTTGGAGGGAAATATTCAATAGAGGATTCCTTTTTAGTATATTATATGGCAACTCAAAGAACCAAGACAAGCAAAAAACCAAACCACAAAATCATGGTGATTTAATTTTACTAAAAACAAAAACTCAATGATGAGAAAGCAGCTCTTATTCCAGTAAATAAACTAAGTAAATAACCATCAACATATAGATAGAAAAACTGTTTGTTGCAAGTGAAACAAAAAGCAACCAGAAACAGAAACATGGGTTGTTATTATGATTTAAACTTTGAAAACCTTCATTCATTTATACAACTTCTCCAGATCATCTTTAAACTTGGTCTTCAATTGCTCCCTCTTTAATTTGAGTGCTGCAGTAACCAGACCTGATTCCGGAGTCCATGGCTCCGGCAACAGCTTGATCTTCGCTGGGATCTCGAACTTGTCCAGCCTTGCAACGTCGCCACGAACATAAGCGGAATGAACTCGAAAGAAACGGATATCTTATACGTGGAAAGAAACGAACCATGATTTTAAGCCCCTCCCCTCCCTAGTCTGGCTTAGGCCTAAAACTCCGTAGACCAGAAGAATTATTTCGTTTAACAAGCTCAATATATATGGTGCAATTGTGCAAATTCTCATTATTCATAGTCGGATGTTGAAACATCTTTCTTTCTGAATTGGAACATTATCTTCAAAACCTGAATTTATAATTACTATGCTTCCCTTTTCATAAAAATATGCTTCTCAATACACAAGCAATTTCTGGCAAAGATTCAGAAGCTACTTTGACAAATAATAAAAGGTGCAATATGACACATGGTGTAGAAATGTATAGTGCTAATTCAAGAAGGGAAGTATGAGGAGGGCCAACAGACTTGTAAAATTGATTTTTAGGCTTGAACGTATTGCAACCAGCTTCTTCAATTGATTAGCTAAGAAACTCAATTGTATAGCCGTCGAAAAATTGATTTTCTTCAATAATATCCAGCATTCATTTTCCGGCTCATTGAGAAACCATACATGTTGAGACAATAAATTTTCGTCATTATTCAAGATTTTCGGAGTCGAAAAAATGAACACATGGTATTTTAATTTGATAAAATGCGGATAATTTGGAATTTAAAGAAATAGTAATGAAATTACAGGACAATTTTTATAAAGTGAACCCTTTATTAAAATTAATGTCATTCATAGTAGCAAATATTTTATAAGCATGTGAAAAAATATTTTTAAGTAAGATCTTACTTCACAATACTAATAATCATTTTTAAATCCGTATTATTCATAATATATCGATTTTTTTTGGATACTTGTGCCTTCAAAATAAATTGCACCCCCACCTTCACTTGACTTACTTTTTTCGCTATAATTATTAAGAAGTTGTGTATTTATGTTTAAAATAGGAAGGCCTACTAAACCTAAGGCTTTTCTAAAACAAAAATTACTCTAATTTATAAAAACAAACCAAATAAATTAAACAACTCAAAATAAAATACAAGTCAAAAAGTCAAGTTGACTATTGAATTTGTATTTATAGACTTAAATTTAAACTTATGAGACATTCAAATATTACGGCTGTTAAGTTACACGTGCAGGTGGAGGATCCCAGAAATCCAGATGATTTAGATCTGAAGAATTCAAATTTTATATTTTCAATTCAATGGCTTGTCTTATATTCTAAGTAACATTTTTTTTTTTTGAAGAACTAAATGTCTAATATAAATATAGAAATCAAGCTCCACGCAATTTTAAATGAGACCGGAAATTCGACCAAAAATGAATCTCTACAAACTCTTTATATTTAATATGGACTTGTTTACATAATGATATTGGAGCCCATATATAATTATAACGACCCATCTTCAAATAATAAGATTATATCGGGTACATAATTAAAGATGCTATCTATGTCAATTAGTTTCACGATTTTCAATCGAAACCTCATCCCTACGATAAAATTGATCGTCAATTGAGATTAACTCTTTACCGGAGGGGTTTGAATTAGCTCCTTCCGATCAGGTAAATCAAACCCTCAAAGTTAACCTTTTTCTTTTATTGCAATTTGCAAATCCAACGCTACTTTAAATAATAATTGAATCATCTGTGGCACAGCCTTTAAATTTTTGCATTATTTACTTATCAAATAAAAAAAATTCGAAGTTGAACAAAAAAAATGAGAAAAAGTCAGAGTTTGTGTACACATTATATTCCACGATCTTAAGCCCAACCTCTGTTGGGCTTCGGCCCAATCAAAACAAATTTTAGCCCATCTTTTACAATTTAGCCACATAATGTATGAGGCCATAAACTAGTTTATTTTAACAAACTATTTTGACACTATCAAATTATATCTTGAACTATCGAAAAATAATTTCTTAAACTGTAAACTATTGATTTTATAATTTTCTGCTTAAAAAATCGATATGGCTGGCCCGGTTTCCAGAATTAATAGAATGAAACATAAAATTGGAACTAAATACACACGATGAAAAATTCATCTCTCTCAATCGAACTCAATTAGATTGCAAAAAATAGCTCACTTTAAAAAAAAGACAAAATCAAAATAAGGTAAAGTTAATTGTGAACAATCAAATGAAATTCCCAAAATCAAAAATAATATACGAGGACATAAACTAGGTTTTTTTGACAAACTATTTTGATACTATCAAATTATATCTCGAACTATCGAAAAATAATTTCTTAAACCATAAACTATTGATTTTATAATTTTCGGCTTCAAAAAATCGATATGGCTAGCCCGATTACCATAATTAATAGAATGAAACATAAAATTGGAACTGAATACACACGATGAAAAATCTATCTTCCAATCGAACTCAATTAGATTGCAAAAAAAGGGCTCACTATAAAAAAAGACAAAATCAAAATCAAGTGAAGTTAATATGAACAAACAAGTGAAATGAAATCCCCAAAACCCCAAAACAAAAAACAAATCAAGAGACAAAAGAGTTAATCTCCTCCATATTTATGGCAGCTACACTACTTAATTAATTAATTAATCAATTTATCATCATGTCAAATTTCTTTTTCCATTTCTTTAATTAATTTTCTTTAATTCCAGCTAGCTAGAGTGAGGTGGCAAAGAAGCCGAAGCTTGATTCCTACACGGCTCGGCTGGGCCCACGCGCCTCGCCAGAAACTCACGCGCCACCTCTTGAAGATCGCCGGCGGCGGCGGCGGCGGCCGGAAAATTGCGGATTTGCTGCTGCTGCCGCTGAGGGATCCACGAAGGCTGAAAAGCTGGATCGAATAGCGATGACAAGTCGTATGAAGCTGATGGAGTCGCCGAGAATGTGGGGAGGTCGGCTATGGATAGGGGCGGCGCCGCCGCTAGCGACGGCGGCGGAGGCGGAGGCTGCTGCGGCGGCGCTGGCGGCGGAGGCGGAAGCTCGAGAGCGGCGAGATGGGATTGTAAGTAGGAGAGTTCGGCTTGCAGATTCACAACCTGGTATAGATATTACACTAGCAAATGTTGTCATTGAAATTAAATTCTCTTTAATTTGTTATCAAAGTAATTAGCAAATATAAATTGATAAAATATAAGATTGAGTATTTGAAGTAAATAGATTGTCAAACTAGTTCAAAATTAAATAGTTTATCATAAACGTTTAGTTAAATTATTTTTCCTAACTTTTTCCTGCCTCGGGTTTCTTCGTGTAAGTATTAGAATTGATTTGATAATTTTACACACGCATGAAATTACAAATAATTAATAGTTTTGATATTTTTAGAGTATTAGGATATTTGAGAATAATTTACTCAAAATGAATAATTTTATTGGTGATGTCAAAATATTGTTTTGACAGGTGTTCTAGTATTTTTGTGTTCCAGATTTCCTTTTCTTTCAATTTTAAATATATTTTTGGTTATAAGTAATTTTAATCTAGGACTCTAGCTACGGCTACATTTACATATGATAGTACAAGATTCAGTTCAGAAAAAAAGGCAACTTCCTAAATATCACATGAGAGAAACTTAATTAATTAATATACTATAATTTCAACTATATATGAAAATAATGAAACGTGCAAGCAACACAAAATTGGCTCATGATTATATATATGTATTAATAAATTACTATCATACTAAGCACCAATTATATGCATTGAAACATGAACACATTTTCCATTATCAATATCAAGTAGTAGTATATATATATGAATTAGAGAAATTCGAACTACAAATATTGCTGATGAATGATGAGGTCAAATTGAATACAAAATGACCGAAAATTAATGGAGCTAAATTATAATAGTATTTCTTTCGATAAAATAATACCCCAAAACCTGCAATTCATGGTCATGCCCCATGTTTTCCCCTTGAACGTTGTACATTAATAAATGAGAGACAAATTCCTTAATACCAGCGAAGTCTTAGAATTTTTGCAATATAAAGTTGAGACAAATTCTCTCTCTATATATATAGATAGAGATATATACTATATATAAATAAAATATGTATGTGTTGAATAGGAATTAGCAGTAGTTTTCTTGATTTCAGAGAAGCATAACTGTTCCCCCAATGCAACACATTAAGGTCCACACTTGTTATATACTTATCTAACATATTGTATAAAATAAGCACACTTTATAAAAACAATTAAACCTAATTAAGATTGTTCCACCATGTGCCAACTCAAATCTTACTACATACTCAATCAATCAATTAATTAATTAATTAAGGTATATCAAAACCGTTTACATTAACTCACAGACAGTTCCAACTATACCTTAATCAAACCTTAATTTTCATTCCATTTTGCAAATTCAAGATTATTAACTTGAAATCAAAACATTAGTTCACTCTTTGATGCACCATATATATAAGGACTTCAAGCTTATGAAAGTGTGAATTAAGGGGTTTGGAATTTCGATCCATGATCTTGTTTTAGGTCGAACAATTAAGGGAAAAACTGTCGATTATACCCCAAAATGCAAGATTTTTGAATCGTAGCAATTAAATATCTGAATTTTTAATTTTTTGCAACTGGGCTCAAACCATTTTTTCGACGGACGAAAATCCGCCTAAGTACTGGTAATTTTCCTACGTAGACTTAAAAAATTCCATGTCAAAGATTCAAACAACATCGTTCCTCGCTGAAAAAGTCGGTGATGAGTCAGATTCCCGTCCGCCGGAAAAATTGCACGAGCTCCAATTGCAGAAAAAATAAAAATTTGAGTATTTTATTGCCAAAATTCAAAAATTATGTTGTAATTGCATTTTGGGGTATAACTTGTGATTTAATTTACAGTTTCTAATAATTAATTCTTTCATGTTAAAAATGGAACCAATTAATTAAGGTCCATGGAGGTGTAGAGTTGATTTAATTTGTGTATAGGCTTTTGCAATCCAAAATAGTAGAAGAAAGGAATTAAAGAGCTAGCCAGCTGTGTTAATTTTTAGTTGTCCCAACTCCGACATGACAGATTTTAAGGATGAACCAAATTAATTTGGTCTCAATGAGCTGATTAAACCCCCTCACGTTTAAATACTATTTTTGAAATATTCGACTCGACTCGATTCGATTGGATTAAAATAGGAGTATACATATATGTACCTGTTGTTGGAGGGCGAAGATGTGGGCGACGGCGCCGTAGACGGGGTCGCGGAGGCGGGCCTGCGCCTCGTAGCAGATGGTGGCGACGGCGTCGGGGCGCTTCGCCACCGGGATGTGGAGGAGGAGCTTCGACACGTTGCTGGCCCCGAAAACCTTGTGCACGGCCGCGAAGTGCGCCGATCCCTGCTCCGAGTCGAAATACGCCGCGAATATGCACCCCGCCACGCACTTCCGCCGCAGGAACTTGCACGCCCCGCACGGCCCCCCGCCGCCCCCGCTGCCGCCGCTGCCGGCACCAGACATGCTACTACTACTACTCATCACCTCCCCCCTCAAAAAAATATATGTATATTTTTTTTTTTTTACTATTTACTAATCAACATGATTGTCTTTTTTTTTTTTTCCTTAATTTTTCTCTCTCTCTCTCTCTCTATTATATAGTAGTATTATGTTTTTGAGGAGGGAGTGTGTTTAATTATTGAAATCGATCTCGAGAGAGAGAGAGAGAGAGAGAGAGGAATTTGGATTTTGTGATTTGGAATAAGGCTAGCTTGTTTCTTTGGTAGATAATTAATGGGTTTGGATTTAGGGTTTGGTGGAATTCATTGTATTGTAGAGAGCGTTTTTAAACACTAAAAAAAGACTTTGAAGCCACGCGATGGTGCAAACTTGCGTGAAGCAAACATGCCACAAGCCACCTGCTTTTATTTATTTATCTCCTCATTTTTTTTTATATATAGATACATATACTTTTCTTTCAACCATACGTATCTATGATGTATATTTCTATATAAGCCGTCAAAAAAATGTATATTTCTATGTAATAGTGTTTTGTGTTTTATAAAATATGTCCCCCAACATATGTCAATGAAAAAAAAAAATCCCTCATCTTTTATTTTTTTTAGTGAATATGTCGGTCGTCAAAATTTATGAAACGTCAGAGTGGCGGCTCGTCTAAGCCGATTCTTGTTTAAAAATACCATCATTTTATAGCATGATGTGGAAAAGCAAGTTCACATAAGAATATGGCAGGCTAGATGAGTCATTATTTTATCGATGAAAACTTTGATGCTCAAGCCATATATTTTGGAAAAAGAAATGAATAGAGATAGTCTTTTTATTAATATAAGATGGAAACATATTTTAGCAAATACAAAAAAATTGGGAAACAAAAATATACTACTAACCCTATATTATATATATGGTCAATATATATATATCCTTTTTTTACTTTGTTTGATGTTACAAAATAAAAAGGTTAAATTTGAAAGGCCGGAACGTGTCAATAAGATTAATGTACTATTACGTACTGAGATCAATTTTTACAATAATATCTTCCCCTCTCGTAAAAAATAAAAGAAAAATAAAAACGTGTATTAGCCTATTGGTATAGAGAGTGTTGAATGTCTCATCCCAACAAGGATCAGTTTTAAGTTGACCGTGATTCGATCTATTAACTTTTTATTAATTGAATAAAAAATAAGATTAATAATCCCTGTTTATCTCAAAGAGACTTATCATTTATATGACACAAGTGCCCCCAACCATAAACGAGACACTCTTAATTGTTTGCTTAATTTTATCTTTCAAGTAATGAATGCCGATGTATTTGTCCTTTTTACGTAATATTTTGTTAATGTCAACCACACACATGATAATAAATAATGAAATTAAGATCGTTTGAATTAATTAAAACATAACATTCTAGATAAATCTTCTCTCTAACTAACACGATATAAATTGTAGGTTCAAATTAGTTAATTATCAAACGGCAAGTTACATTAGTTCCTTTTTGCAGCCAAGAAGTTACCTTGCACGTAACCACACTCTCCCCTAAAATTAAAATAATACTAAAAAAATAGTCGAAAAGATTAACAATTCCTGTTTTTTTTCGTAACAAATGTTTTATAATTTACTCATTATATACACCGAAATAATAAATGAGCAAGATTTTTATATATATAATTGATACTCCACATTGTTTTTTCAACTAAAATTCCAAATATATATGCTCACGGTTTTCTAAAACAACCTAATGAACGTGATCAAAATTAAAAAGGGTTGATTTTAATATTCAAGAATATTGTTAGATTTCATTCACACACTTATAGACATATAGTTAATTAATATGCGGGTCAAGTTCATCTAATCTCACTTTGAAGCTTAGATACATAATAAAATACTTAATGTAGGGTTTTTGACATGATAGATTATGTGTTATTTCAAAGCACAAGTATGCAATTTTGATGTGAGATAATTAATTATATTTGGTTGTCATAATCCTAACTACTTTTATCCAATTGCAAAAGGCAAATCGAGAGCGCTGCTTTACCAACTCAGTGAATGAGGAAATTGAAGATTGGAGAAAATGATAGTGATCATCTTAAACAATCACTTTCACGAACTAGATTAATTAAGTGTTTCGCAATAGCGTTGATAATTATTTGATTATGTGTTCAATTAGGGATTAATTATTTGTTTAAGGATTTTTTTGTGATTAATTTAATATACATAAGTAACATAACGAATTAAACAAGCTATGATAAGCCTAGATTAGAGCTCAATTACAGCTCGAGAGTATGATCTAAAACTCGATGGGTGTTGCGTTTAAATATTTCATTATATTACAAGCCATTTAAACATAATTCAGCTGTACGTGTATAAGCACTTAATTAATTAGCTTAAACATAAAATTTAGAACTTGATTAAACAATTGAACACCAGTCTTAGGTCGATTTGTTTTTAAGTTAACTCAATATCAATTGTTTAATTAGTAAATGTAAAGGTTTTCACGAATACTCGTCGAGTCGTCGAGAAAATAACGAGATGTGAGGTCGACCTCAACTAAGAACCAAATTCAAATAGAAAATTAATATGAGAACTACATTCATCCAAACTTCATGCAATATTGTAATTAATTTACATATTAGTTCATGGTTTATATTGTATCAGCAATAGAACAAAAAAATACAATAGAGATAAATGAATTAATTTATCTAAAAGCAAATATACATACGATTTCTAATTAAACCAAAATAGCTAGGAGGCTGAAATTGTCAACATAAAAAATAACGGAATTATATAGTCCATATAGGAAAGGATTATTGGTTTAATGCACGAAATTTGTCCTAATTTTTGTTTTGTACCCAAAATTTCAAATTTTGTATCGTTTGCAATTTACTCCTAATTGCATTTCCCAATTAAACTAATATCAACTTGAAAATTATTACACACGAATTAAAGAAATATAAATCGATATCATTTGATTGCATATATAAAACAAAACCATGTCATTTTGTACAAGGGGGAGTTAGTTTAAGCTAAAATATCCGCTACAATTAATAAGCCTCAATTTCACCCAAAAGTGAAATCATGAGAAATAATATAAAACCTATATATTTGATTATAAAATTTATGAGTCGCGTGTAAATCCAAAAATCGAAGAAAGTTGTTATTATATTTCAAACCAATCCAACTTTAAAATAATTACTAAAAGGAACAAAAACAAAGCCGGTCAAAACTGGAGGAGAAATCGGCGTTCAAAGCAAGCGACGCCAGCTGTCACATTCTCTTGCAAGTATAGATGCCACATCAGATTCGCTGATGTCTCACGTAACTAAACAAGTGAGTTTGTATGTGAATATACAGCAAATAGCGTGTGTGCATGTGTGTAATTATACACTTCGCCATACCTGCCAATATATACACGTATTTGTACATATATATACTTGTATTTTTCGACATTGAAAATATATACAAATATACACACGCATGTATATTTTAGTATTATACTAAAATTCTTACAAAAGTTCTTACAAAAGTCATGTGAAAATAATGTAGCTTATATTT
>JAYJMF010000020.1:613209-652799 GCA_036873715.1 Salvia sclarea
CCAATTCAGTATCCCCCGGGACCCAACACTACTACTTCTTCTCGATCCTTCTTAGCTTGCTCGACCTGTTCTTCTACTTTCTCAACCAGCTTCTTGCCTTGACTAGCTTCGGGGCAGTACCTTGTCTTGGTCAAGCAGAAAGCAAATAATCGCCTTGATCAAGAACTTCACTTTGGTTTCCTACCTCTCTCCCCAAGGGTGACCAAGCTTGCCCAATGTCTTCCCTCCACCTGCACCTTCCTCAAGGATGTCCTCCCAGACACCAAGACATACAAACAAAAAGGGACTTGATCTTTGCCAAGAAAAAAAAAATAAGGGACCGAAAAACGGGCTCATCAGCAACTAAATGACTAACAATGAATTGGTTAGCCGACAAATTCAATAGCAATCAGTTAATTCATTTTCTTTTGCAGTTAGTGTTAGAGTCTACAATTTCCACACGAATTTTGAAGAATAATTTTCTTTTTCTACCTTCATTCAACTATGTGTACTTTCTATAAGTTATTAGTATAACTTATAAGAGTGATGAGGATGATATTGCATATCACCTCATCATCGACCAAAAAGATACCGCAAAAGGCCAAAAGATGGTCAAATCTTAAAATGAAGGAGTCAGAGATCAAAGGCAAGCTTGGGCATCTCAGATTTAAAGAGAGTAAGAGTGACAAGCAAGTCAGATCTAAAGGGCGAAGAAGCACAAATGTGAAGGAAGAGTCTGTCATTCCATGTGGACTTGCATCATTGGAGAAATGCTCAAAATATGCTAATCGAAAAGTGAAGACGTCAGTACAGTGCGCGACGACGTTTGACAGGAGCGTGTAGCAAATCAGACCTGAAAAGACGAAAATACTCTCTATACGGCTAGCTCTGGAATTACCATTTTACTACCCTTAATGTATACTCTAACACTTTTCAAATATCTTTCTTCATTTGCGGTGAATCGGGAAGGTCCCTCTAACACTTTTCAAATATCTTTCTTCATTTGAAGCGAATCGGGAAAGTCCTTGAGCCACACGCGAGTTCAAGCCAGGATAGGCTCCAGCGAGACAAGGTCCAACCCCTATCCGTCGTCGTTGTTTGATTATGTGTCTATTTATCCCTTTGTTTTGTTAATGGATTCTTCGAAACACATTAGACTGTGCATTATAAAGTGGGCATTTGAGCAAATATATTATCTTTGAAATATAAACACTATTTAAATTGGTATAAATATGAAATAAAAGATGTCTTGAATTTTTTATATAAAATTTTAAACAATTAATGATGATCGTTAAATAGAAAAAATGTATTCATAAGTTTTGGTTATCTAATTATAATGTGTGAAGTAATGCTTTCATTAATTCTAATATTTTTCACTTACAACATAATGTTTTTCCGATACTAATGTAATATTTTGATCCTAGTTAACAATTTCGGGAGAGATCCTAGTAGCTTTCCACCCTGTCGTACTAAATATAATTATTCACAACTTTCAAAAGGACATATTAAATCTAGTAGTGTTCATGGGAGGCCGAATACATGAGATGAAGGGCGATGGTTTTCTTTTTCTACCTTCATTCAACTATGTGTACTTTCTATAAGTTATTAGTATAATTTATAAGAGTGCTATGAGGACAATATTGCATATCACCTCATCGCCGACCTAAAAGATACAGGAAAAAGCCAATGGTCAGGTCTTAAAATGAAGGAGTCGGTGATCAAAGGCAAGCCTGAGCATGTTAGATCTAAAGAGAGTAACACTGACGAGCACGTCAGTATAGTGCGCGACAACGTTTGCTAGGAGCCCGTAGCAAGTGAGACCTGAAAAGACGAAAATACCCTCTATACAGCTCATCCTTGAGTTACCATTTTAGTACTCTTGATGTATACTCTTAACACTTTTCAAATATCTTTCTTCATTTGCGGCGAATCGGGAAGGTTGTGGAGCCACATGCGAGTTCGAGCTAGAATAGGCTCCAGCGAGACAAGATCCAACCCTTTTTTAACAAATATATTATCTTTGAAATATATTCACGTAACAAAAAGTAAAAAAGTAAATGTTCCATAAATACTATTTAAATTGGTATAAATATGAAATAAAAGATGTTTTTAATTTTTTATAGAAAATTTTAACCAATTAATGATGATCGTTAGATGGAAAAAATGTATTCATAAGGTTTGGTTATTGATTCGACATGTTATAATTAAAAAATAAATTTATCATTATTGAAAAGTATGATATTTATCATTATAGTCTACAAATTTAAAATTAATAAACTTTATTTTCGTTAAATAATTATTTATTGTATGTTGCACGATAAGAAATTAAACTGCATTAAACTTGAAAATCATATAGCAGGCTAAAAAGAACCCCACTACATGATGGATGCAAATTATTCAATTCAAATTAAATAGCAAATTAAAAGAATTCCTGCATATCTGAGTACAAATATTTCAACTGAAATTAAATAGCCTTTTGGATTAAACTTTGTCCTCCTCTTATTCTGAGGACCACCCACTCGTCTCTACGTGAATCCTGGATTAAAAAAAATATTAGTCATTTAGAATACATCTAAATACAATCAAATAAATAATAATTGTTAAGACATTATTATATAGTACCTCGTCATTGTTATAGTGGTCGTGTACTAATCTGTATTTTTCCAATTTCCAAGGTGTTTTTCTGGATTCGGATGAAAAAAAAGTAGAATGAATCTTGTAAGCAAAAATATTTCCATGAACATCATATATTGCTTCTTCTTTTCCATCAGATCTCCAGAAGCCGATATTGCCTTCTCCTACTGGTTTCATTTTATTGATTCCTCCGTGAAAATATTCGTCGTGATTAATAAATAAATACAATTCCGCTTCCAAGCCGCACGGGTACGACTCTCTCTCCAAGAGTAAGCACAAATGATCAACTGCAAGTAAATACATAATTAACTTATGATCCATGAATATGTCTCGGGATACTTCCCAAACTGTTAACTAGGAATCCTGTTTACTATGATTGATGGACGAACAAGATTAATTCTCTAGATTTGATGATGTTTTCGTTTGTACTGGATAATATTTTTTCATGATTATGCTTTTTCACTTACAATATAATGTTTTTTCGATCGATGGAGATGGAATATTTACATACCAAGATTCTTTGGATGGTGTCTGTAAAACTCGGTTGCATCAATCTCCTTAATAATCTTAGCCGGCAGAGATCGCATAGCCACTTTTCTCGACAAATACGACACGATGAGCTCTTCGTCGGTCGGGATGAACCGCCACCCGATCGGAACGTTGCAATCTCCGCTATCATCGGCACCCACGTTTGCAGACGGACAGCGACAATCCTCCTCCCAAAATACGGTCATGTTGGTGTTAGTGATCAAGAGCTAATCAGAGTATGTTAGTTTGAGATTTAAGAATAGATTTGACTATTTATAAGTAGCACTAGGTTAATTAATATAGGAAGTCTAAGTTAGGTTGACATGTGGGGCACGTGGGAGAATGCACATTTTAAAATTCATTAGTTAGAGATGTTTGTAAATGAAAGAGGTTTTACCTGTTTGGACTTGTGTGAGAGGAGATATTAATTGATATCCGTTGGGAATGTTTGACTTGACTCTTATCATTAATTACTTGTTAATTAGATACGTCCCCGAATTATTAGTGTTGTACGATTCCTTTCCTAATTGTACCACTACATATGTACGTTACTTCTTTTTTTGAAGTAAGATAGGGTTAATGATATATGCAAGATTCCAAGCGCCGCCCATGTAGATGCTATTGCTGCAAGAAAAATTAAATATTCATACCTTTGAACAACATATATATTTTGGAAATGATACTTTGATTCATAACAGGAGCTTTTATATTGATGCTGTTTTTAAGTTTCGAGTCCTAAGCTTAGTGTTTAGATGTTAAGGCATGTGCATGAAATTAAATGGGAGGTTATTAAGCAAAGTTAAGTTTCAGATTTTTATATTTCTTTTAACATGGAGGTTGAATTTCAAAATTGGTAATGTATATATATAAACATAATCTTCAAGATTTATAAGAGGTTGGTGAACCGGCAAGAAATCAATCTACTTTGCCAAGAGAATTTGCTAACAGCAGGAGTTTTTTTAATGTACTAGGGTTTTTTGTTTTCAAATTACTCATTTGTGATCACATAACACGTCTAGATAAGGTTAATCATCTAAATTTAATTTATTTACAAACAAAACCCTTGCATGTATAGAATTAGTTAGTATTTTGTACTGTAATATATTATTCCTGCAATAATGTTAGGATTTTAAGCTGCGTTAGTATATAAACAGAAGGCCCATAACTTTAGTTTTTTCCTTGCCTAGACGTCCCCGACTTACATTTACAACATTATCTCCATAGCTTTCTTACCTTATCGAAAGAGCCAATTCATAATAAACTTGGTATGAGCCCAATGTAAAATGAACTTTAAGAAGATTCAAGGAAATTTTGACAGCCCAAAGTAAATTTGAAACTACTGCAACCAAAAGATCTAAACTTAGTTATACCATCCAAATGAATTTTAATCTGCAAAATATGTATTATTATAATGTTTATAAATTAGCACCAGAATTAATAAACATCGTTAAAGTAAAAACAACATTGTCCTAATTTCACACTGTATCTTTCAAGAAGGCAAATAGATCTCACACTTCAGAGCTTCAATGGTTGTTCTTCATGAGATAAACTTGGTTCCTCATGGCTCGATTATAAATAAAGGCTGCAAAGGGAAAAAATTAATTATAAGAAAGACTGAAAGAGATGTGGCAGGTCTATGAAACATGATGTTTGAGGATAACATATCAATACTATAAAAATGAACTCAGGTTCGACATCAAAAGCTTTCTTGGCATCAGATTCTTAGCTCCCCACACTCAAGCAGACGGCTAGAGCTCTGGTACAATATTGAAAATGGTAGTGCGAGAAAGAGAGGGGAACAAGAAAACGATTTACCATATCCAAGCTGACGGGTTTCCCATCATCTACAAGAATCTCAACTACAGTGCCAGAATGATCAGCCTGAAAAAAGGAATGAATTAATAAATAAAGAAACCCCAAATTTATTATATATCTCAGCATGTCATAAAGTAAGAAAGTTGTAAAACAAAGATGAGCATATTTTCAGCACTTTAAATCATAGAATTGAATCTCTGAAATGCTAACAAAATAGGTATTAATCACCTGACTCAGTATATATTCTTCCAACAAACTAAGTAATAAAGTTATCACATGGTTAGTTTTTTTCTAGAATTTCATCATTGCTACAACATTTTCAAGCAATATAGAATCAACAATCTGAATAGCTTAACCATAAGCTTTCAAAAAATCCCCAAGCTGAATCACCTAATCAAGCATTTCATGTAATTCAAACTACAAACTAATTATCTGTGTATCCACCAATAAACAAGAACATAGAAACACAAATAAATGCTATGCAAG
Organism: Salvia sclarea; assembly: GCA_036873715.1. Classification (NCBI taxonomy): domain Eukaryota; kingdom Viridiplantae; phylum Streptophyta; class Magnoliopsida; order Lamiales; family Lamiaceae; genus Salvia; species Salvia sclarea. The sequence goes on from JAYJMF010000020.1 coordinate 618,652, forward strand.
AAATTAAAGCTCACCTCAATATCATTCATCAGTTTCATAGCCTCAATGATGCATATTACCTGTCCCTTTTGCACCTTATCCCCAACCTAGAGAATCCAGAGGGAAAAAAGTAAATATACAATCAATCATGCAGTAGCTAGCAACGAGAGTTTCTTGAATTAGATCAAAATAAATTTAATAGTTTTAAACATAAAAGTATTGGGTGTATATTGTAACAGGCACTACGGCAAGAATACTGAGAAGGATAAAAACTTCAGTTAAACATACAAAAATGAAAAATGAGAAAGTCCTCCCAGACACAGCTACCCCAAGTTCACACCAAATAAATCCCTGGATATATATGCAAAATAGACATTATTATGTACGTAAATATGAATAGATATCTTCATGTATGCATTTATGCACACCTTCACAAAAGGCGGTGCACCAGGAGCTGGAGAACGATAGAAGTTTCCAGCCATTGGGCATTTAAATGGTGGATGTGATGATGCTGGTGTTGTTGGTGCAGGTGTTGAAGCAGGAGCAAATGACGGACTAGAGGCCACAGCTGCCGGAGCAGGAGGGCTTGGTGGTAGTGTAGACTGGTATGTAGGAGGTGGTGTGTAGTAAACAGGAGCTGGAATCGATGGCTGTGGCAGTGCTTCCTTTTTCCTGATAAGGATTTCACAATCCATTTGTTTAAGCTGCAACTCCACAATATCTTTTGAATCTACAAGCCTGCACATGCAAGGAAGTGGAAGATTTAAACAGAGCAAGTGAATGAGAAAGTGACTAGATTCTAGTGCTATTTGGTTTACGTACTTGACAAGATCTGACACTTGGTTCATAAAAGTTGAAACAGAGGATGCATCTGGAACTTCCTCTTGCTTATCAGATTCTAGGATAGGCACTATCTCCAGAGCTGGAGTAGCATTTGAAATTTTTTCGACCACAGCCTAGTTGAAGTAGGGAATGTAATCATATTTGTATCCTCAAAGTCAGGGCAAATCAAGTATAGAAGAATTGAAAAGCAAAGAAAGAAAACAGAAACTGGTTAAAGCAACATTAGTTTTCGTCTTACCTGACTAAGCTGAGCACAGACCTTAAACACATCTGTTTGGCTGCGGCTACATCCCTGCTGAAAACGAGGAACTTTTAAGCCCGTCATCTACAAATCAAACATCATTGATCCTATATATCTTCTCCTAACTGCAGCATTTCATGATATTCCCACATCTAAACTGGTTAAAAGACACTAAATACTCAAGAGTAACGCAAATCCTTCCATCTCCAGCTTGAAATTCATCTTTGAAATTGAACATCTAGACACACTGGCACACTAATGCATCCTATAATATTCAACTACTAACTATTTCAGTTCCGATTTGTAATCAAATTTTTAGCGATCATGTATGATAATCATGATACTCGTTACGATTTACGAACTGAACATTTCAAATTATGAGAATACATTAACATCAACCATCAATTGAACTATGCATAAATTTGTGAAGTTTGCTATGCGAAGCTGAACACAGATAAAAGAAATCATAATACGAACACATGCTCTTAGTTATCCAACTCCTTTCAAATTTTCCTACAGTCTTGACATATTATTAATTTGAGAGTGATGTCTATGACTAAATCAAGAGGAACTTATTGACTTCACTGCTGATGGAGACCAATGGGTAGCATGATGGATTCTCCTTATTGCCAATTCTTACAAAATTAACTCAACTTGAAAATACGTCTACTGTCAACGCAATTACATAGAAATGCTTCCCAACGTTGAGATTTCTTCGTACGTAACTGATCTACATGATAATTCGAAAGCAGCACATGATTTAAAATTGCCATATGTATGACTTGCAACCAATATCCAAAGCCGAATCAAATTTCAAGTTGACAGCAACACTTTAGCAGTTCAACCAAACTAGAGTACTGTTCTGTCCAATCACACTTGATAGTTGCATAAATTCAGTAATCAGCTAGAGAAATCAATTTTCAGAGCTAAAAGAAGGACCTGAAACTGAGCTGCTGTCGTCAATGCAGGATTTGATCTGGAATCAGATCGAGGAAACGAAGCAGTAGAGTGCCGTCTCTGAGCCGGCTGAGATGAAGCAGCCAGCAGAGGCGAAACCTTCGGGCACGGGACGCTAAAAGACGCCATTGATTATCGTTGCTTCACGAGCGATAAATCAGCGAAAAGGAAGAAGGAATGTGAATTGGAGGGAATGTATCGAAGAATTAGTAGGGAGAGGCGGGCGATAAGAATGAAGTGGGACTAGCAGAAGAAACGATGTGTGTTAGTGTTAGAGAGAGACAGAGAGGGAGAGAAGGCGATGCGCTCGAGGGTGTTCGGAGAGGAAACGGTGTCGTTTTCATGTGGCCGCTTTTCCCTCCATAAGGCCGATTTCAATGTAGTGGTTTAACCAACGTGCTACTATCCACATTTTCGGCCCATTTAATAATGATTGGTGGGGCCAATCACAAGCTTTCTGCCTATTCGTCACGGTTTATTATATGTGTGGAATGACATGTTTAAATGTCACCATTTATGAATTATTATCAACTTCTAAAACATTGTCTTCAATTTAACCTAACTTCTTGAATCCTCCAAGTAAAATATACAACAAGGTACTGATTTAGCTCTTTTTCAGAAAGTCTTTAGTACTTCAATTTAAGGTCCAGACTGCAATTTTTGATCGGTCTCTATTATTTATTCAGCTATTTATCTGAAGTTAAATTTGTCCATTCTGTGATGATCATTCCCAGGGACTTGGAGGAAAACCTTTCACTTTTAAAACATTGTCTTCATTTTAACCTAACTTGCAACTAAAATATAAACCAAGTTACTAATTTAGCTTAATACTTCCAACTTAAGGTCCAGACTGCACTTTTTTATTTGTCTCCTAATATATTTATCTGAAGTTAAATTTGTCATTCTGTAATGAGCATTCCCATGGACTTGGAGGAAATTTTTACTAAATATACCAGCAATTCTGATAAAAGTTAGTACAAATATATCAACAGTAAGTCCAGAAGCCTTAGTACCATAAAAGAATCACATATTTTTATTTTCAGTATCAGCAATGTCAAAATAATTTACAGTTTTAAACAGATTACAGTGTATGGTTTTGCATGCTTCTTGCCATCTCATGTAAGCTCATTTGCTTGAAGGACTCATTTTTGTCTTCTTTCACAGCTAAGTATTACTACTGACAGTTCCAAATGCAGCAACTTGAGCAATGTAGGTACTGCATGTGTTGCTTTACCTATACATATTCAGAGAGAGAATTTGGCTTCATGTAGAAAATTGGCCTCACAACAACCATCAAAGGACCATGACTCTTCTCCAAATAATCACTGCAGACAGTTCCGGAAGAATCGAACTCCCTGTTTCCAACATTATCGTGAGCATAAAGAAAATTGTTCTGGCCACACGAAACGAGATACAAATCGGGGAGATATGACTAACGCACAAAAATTGACAGTTCGCTTACCTGTAGTGCAAAAACAATGTCTGCTCCGTCAACCTTTAATGTCACTCTTCTTAGCTTATCTTCCCGTGATTGTCCTAGTTTAAGAATCCCCTGCAATTTGAAATGTTTCATTTCCATGAGAATAAGAATACATGTAATATACAGACAGTCATGTGAATAAACACGTATGGTCATTGGATAATTTGTTTTACCTGGTCGTCTAGCACCCTGCACATACTTGAAAGTTCCAAAATGCCAACTGGAGGGATCGAAGTTGATTTACAAACATCCACGTAATATTTATTCAACTGCAGGCATAGAAAGATTGGCATTTAATCCTGATGTTCGAAAGGATGATATTTGTTTTGTATTTGGTGGAAAGCATACCTCTCCTAGAGTTGTGTCCTTCTTCCCCCCTCGAAAAAGCTTCACAGCTGAGCAGAGTATGATCTGGGGAAATAGGTTTTCATTAAAAAATCATATGGACATATAAAGAAAATGTATATTTTTTATTAACACATAAGCCGACTGGTGATTTTATTTGAAACTTGAAACAGAATGACTTGAGATCGAACTATATAACTACATAATATATGGCATCACAAAAAAATTCCACCATATTGCAGATTTTATCCTACCTGTTGATGCTGGGGCAGAGATACAATTGTATCTACTACAGGCGATTTATACACCTTTGATAATGCAGCAGCGACATGATCTATTCTTACCTGCAAAAGTTCCCAAAATATCATTTAAATCTTCAAAGTGCATATATGAAATGAAGAGAGGTTTCACAATAGAACACTAAGAACAGTGGTAGAAATGAGAAAACTGTGTAGATAATAATATTTGTCGAGTTACTTACTTGATATGCAGCAGGCTTTTGTTGATCTTCAGTCCCATTTAGTGATGATGCCATAGAGTCACCTATTAGCACTTGAATAGCGCTCCTGAAAAAACACATTGAACGGTTCTTGTTATTGAGATCCAATGTGGACAGAAGCAACACATGCTCTTAAAAGTAAGTTAATAAATTCTCCTATGTTATTGCATCTCTGTGCAACTGCTCAGGTTTGAGTGTACAAATGGTTATGCAAAGACAAGTATATAAATATCTACCTGCATACTGCAAGAGCCTTTCTCATATCTCCAGATGCTGCAGCGACTTTCTGCAGAAATAGAAGTACATCATTCAGAATATTCACAAGACATGTAAAACTGACCCTTATTAGCACCAGTAAAGAAGCAAGGAATCTGAAACGAGACTTAAAAAAGACCAATATGATTTAATTGTTCCAAAGAAAATAAATTGTGCTCACCCTGGCACAGAGTTCCAGTGCTTGCGGCTGGAAGACTGTATACGGAAGTGCCTGTCAAAATTGCAGTAGTGTTAACATTATATTTAATTATTTATCCAATCCAAGCATGTGATCTCAGAGAAGCTACTGATGAGATAAGCTAGAACATTCTTTATATATTTCATTTTGTTTAACCTTCTGTTTCTTTCTATGCTAATTCTATTTATTTACTTAAATATTCTTAAAACTGATTAGTAAAGAGCCTTCAATCAGCTTAGTCGCAGTAGAGTTCAGTGATGTTTTAGATTTGCATTCCCTATTCAGCATTCAGAAGTATAATATTCATGTATGAATGACATCTAGAGATGTGTTGGTAAAAGCTAGAATATGGAAGGCTTACCCTTAGTCTTTCTTGAAGAATAGTGATGATCTGATCCTTAGAGTAGGCACAAAAGGTTATGACCATAGGTTTACCTAGAAAACATACAATACATCAAAAAAAGAGGAAACTGTGCTAGGAAGCACAATCCTAAATACTACTAATAAAGACCACAGCCAAAAATTTCACTTGTTAGCTAAAACTGAGATGGAAGTATATTCTCAGTAAATGAGGTTGGAAGAAGAGCTGGGCCTGTGAGAAACCAGTAGTTCTGGATATACTTAATTGTTGAAAACCCTTTAGTTGCATTCGGATAGAAGGATTCGGGATCAGTATGAAATAATTTGTGGTTTTTCTTCTGGTAGATAAACTCCACTAGTCTAACATTTCTTTAGGAGATTTGGGTGGGAGGGGAACTTGAATTATGGGTGGATTTCAAGTACCCGTTCATTTTAAACTCTGCAATTTGAGACAACTTTAGGAGGGGAAAAAAATTCAATTGAGTGTTGTAAGGATCAGAAAAGCTACTCAAGCTTACAGTCTGGTTGGAAATTAATTGTCAATAGATCCTCATAATTACATGATGCAGGACTAAAACCTCCAAACGATCATAGAATTGTTTTCCTATGTGTGGGATAAAAAACAGGTGTAGCCAAACATGAATATAAATAGCAGAAACTAGAAATGAGCTAATCCAAAACAAGTACTCACAATTTAAAGATTGCAGTTTTGGGATAAACCTATCAGCCAAGTCAATAGCATTAGCAACCCCTGCAGAAACAAGTTAAAGAGATTCAAACCAACTCTTATGGTGAATAACCTCAAAACGTTAACCCTTCAAGGTTGTTTAACATACCTAGCAAAATACACCTGGAGAATGGCATAGTTGTCAGCATGAAAAGATCATGAAGCACAACTCGGTCTTTGGTAATTAAATAATCTAACTCGTCAGCTATAACCAATCTGTGACCATTATTGAAGTATCAAGTGAGATAATAAACAATAGGCTCCAGAAAACTTGAATGCCTTAAGCTTAGGGAACAGAAATATCGGTACATGAAACTCACATCATCTTCAGGCCAGGTGTCTGCTGAGAATACAAGTTGTGAAGCTGCTGCAACGCTGATGTGGGACGACTAGGTTTCTTGCCAGAATGATATTGTTCGAGAATCTGTAAGAGCGAGGTGTTAATGCTCAGGGGTCTTAATTTGAACTCACACATGCATAGCATCAATTTACCTTGCTGAAAATCTCACTCATGGTGGCAAGAGAAGTGCAATTGATGGATAATATATCTGCAGGCTGTACACCTTCCTGGTTCCCACACAAAAGAAAAGCTTGTGATAGTTAACAAGATGAAACATCTGGATAGTAGGAGAAGCAAAATATTTATCACAAACAGAACATCTATTGTACCTAAGCTCAAATTCATTTCTTAATCAAGTATCAAACAAAAAAAACTGATTGGTTTTCCTAATTCCTGAATAGAATAATTTTTTTAATTGGAATGTTGCACTTATTCAAGATAGTGTACAAAATGGATTTGATAGCCAACTAGCCGAGTCAGAGCTACAAGCTGGAAGCCTGTCTCGCGCTTTACTTAAAAATAACTAAAAATTACTGGCATATGAAAATAGAAGATCAATATCACTCGTTGATTTCGTTTAGGCTAATAATCCTACAGTTCACAACCCTGAACCCTGTTGCATAGCATAGAAGGCTTGTCCCACCCTATCAAAATTTTATATAGGACTTGAAAAAATCAGTTTCAGATGCAGCAAGGATAGTACCTCATCTGCCCATTCAACAAGCTTCGCTTTTACTTTTTCCATTGACAATGTCTTCCCAGTTCCCGGGCACCCACACACATACAGACTTGCAGCCTTCTCTTCCTTGACGCATTTCTTGCAGAAATCCAAGATCCTGTTCTGCTCATTTTCACGGCACACAACATTCGTTGGGGAAGTCGATACATGCAATGCTTCATTAACAACGCTCAGTTGCTTCTCATCTGCTAGCATATATTTTTAACCGTGTAAGAGTTAACCAAATAAAACATGCGTAATTATACCCGAAATACCTATATATATACTTATGAAACACCATCTCCTAATAATTAACACTAACCTCTTGGATCCCAATTCTGACTCTGTATAACATCCTCATGTAATTGCTTTTTCTGAGGAGATCCACTCAAATTCAATGATGATTTCAGGCATTTCCGGATTACCTGTCGTAATTGGTGAAAACACAAAGTAAAATTTAAGACTAACTCACCATATTTGACCTCGAGATCATCTCAAAAACAGCTAATGTGCCAATCGTTGAAAAGTTTGACAACAAAACATGATATCTAACATCAAATTAAAAAATCAGGAGAAACTGATATTAAGATCGAAAGAGTGAGCTCACATCAATCTTGGGGGAACTATTAGGGGTGGCTTCTTTGCACAATCGGGGAGATTTACGCAACGGCGATACGATTGAAGCATCCGAATCGGATCTCAGACGGGTTTTCCTAGGAGTAACGGCAACTCTGGCATCAGAGATGGGATCTGATGAGTGGGATGGACGGCGTGCTGCGAAGGCCGGCATATCTGTTTTGGGATCGCAACCGGGAGCTGCGGTAAATGTTGAAGAAATTGAGGATGCAGATGTTGGGGGCTGAGATAGAGTGCGAGTAGTATATATGCTAGTGTGTAAATGCTTAATACGGCGGGAAATGAGTGCAATGGCGGGAAACCATTGGAATTGCGGGCCGGGTGTTTTGGGCTCCGACCCGAGTAGGCCGGATAGGATATTGGTTTACTTACAAATTATACAATTCTTCATCAAAATATTTTTCTACATTGAAATTTTAACATAGGATATGCATTGGAATTTTTATTTTTATTTAAAAAATTTTTAAAAAAAGTATTGATGTGATATCTCTTGAATTTCACTAAGGAAGTCAAATTTTAGTTAGTTACTTAAAACAATCGAAATTAAAAAATATATATATTTAATTGAACAAGTAGATATATTATAAAATTATCTATTTGTCTAAAAACAAAATAATTACAAGGAAATAATGAAAATATAAACTAGCTAGGTTGTAAATTGTAAAACGAATATGATCTTTCTCACTTAATTAAAATTTGGATAATCTTGAAATCCAGGACAATTATATTACCTTAGTACGTAGTAATAGTTTTCAAACAATAATATAATAAATATACACTAGTAAATTGGTAACTTTTATAGAACATTTGATATTGAAGTTTTCATATAAAAAAATAAATGTGTTTAAATAGATGAAGTTAAAATTCTAAAAATAGAAGAAGTTAAAAATTTGAATGTTAAAAGGAAGAAGCTAAAAAAAAGGGAAAGGAAAAAAGTTGAAATGAAGGCATTGCTTGTATTGTAGAGGAGAAGGGCAAAGGAACAATCACTCTTCTCGTCCCGTTACAGCAAAATCCTAAAAATATGCATTGGTCTCTATTTTCAAACCCCTCAACGAAGACGGAGTTGGAGCCATAATCGAATCGTCGAAAGCCGCTCGATTCCTCCCTGTATGTCTCTACTACAATCTGTTGCCGCTTTTGTTGTTTTACTTTTAATATTTAAACGCTTATACATGAATTTATGTGTATGCTTTGAAAGAGAGAGAGAGAGAGAGAGAGAGGGAGGGAGGGAGGGAGAGAGAGAGAGAGTTTGCGTAATCACAGTCGTGAAAAATGTACTTGAACTCGAGTCCATAACATTAATTCACAAAGAGCGTGCCGTCTGCGTGTGTTTGTGTGGGCACTGTGTTTGGCTGTGTTACAAGTTTAGAGGAACAAAACTCAAACTATGAACGAAATGATATTATTGGAGCTCATTTTAAAAGTAAATTCGGCATTAAACTGTGCAGAATATACTAAATTACATAATATTTGTTTATAGTCGTCCCTATCTTTGTGAAATGTTCCGCCTCACCAATGTGTGGAGTCTTTCGGAGAATGGGCTAATTTATAGTGATCTGCATAGTGGAATGAGTTACGGAGCGCTTTGTTTTGGTAATGCTCGACAATTTTGGTTATTTGGCTGTATTTATAATCGGACATTGTTTAGTGAATTCAACTATTATGATTTTTGAATAAGTTATGTATAATCCCTTGATATTTGGTCATTGGCTTCGGTTCTTCTGAATATGGAAGGTGTATGATTAGACAACCATGATTTCGAATCCAATCTATTGGTTTGGTTGTGAGTTGTGCAGAGTGTTATACATTAGATTTTGGTTGTCACAGATGCTCGGTGTCATAATCTTTGTTATTTGTAAATTGGAGGATCAAACATGATACTCCATTTTTTCCAGGTTGCGTAATCATTATTAGTGATACATATTTTCTTGCAACCACTATGACATTCTATCTACCACATTCCTTGACAACTTTGCTTAAAAGCTTTAGTGTCTAAGACTTCTTAAGCATCTTTATTCTGGATCTTCCTTGTTAAATGGTTATCTTTGAATGCATCTGGAATTTTGTCCTTCAATTGCCTTTTCTAAACAGCTTTTAAAATAATAGACTACACCAGTGAATCACTATATATGAAGGTTTCAAGCCATCCTAATGGATCGTCGGCTATTTGCAACACTTCTTCCTGGGATCTGGGTCATTGAGACAGTGGCGCGGTCTAACAAAATTGATGTTTCTCTTCTACTTGGTAACTGAAATTCCTTTTGTCCTGTAAAGGACAATGTTGTTAATGGTTTTGATGATCCGTTGTTCTAATACTCGGGAATTATGTGTGAATGGCACCACAGATTTGCTTGAGAAGTTCCAACAAACATCTGAGGATCTTGGTAAAAATGCTAGAGAACTGGTGTCGCTCAGAATCTTGGAGAGTTTTCTTTCTCAGGGAGCTCAACCAGATTCTTTAATTTCTTCAAGTCCAAAAATTGCACCTGATCAATCTGAGAGCTTCGAAGATGTCCTTCAACGGATATTACTTGAGGTACTTGATGTGCGCATATTTAATCTTCATGTTACTAAGAGACAATCCATTTCACCCAAGAGTGCTCCACTGCTGGCTAATACCGAATTTAATGTGATTTGACAGACACATGCATCGAATCTGAATGGAGCTGGCCCAGAGATGTGGAAATGGGATGTTCAATCCTTTATAGCAGTGAAAAGATCTACTTTGGATAAACATGCTCTACAACAGGTTAATTGTTCACTTTCACTCTCACACACTTTAAATCAATATAAATCAATGGGTGGTTTCTTCTTGATTGTTTTATTTTATCCATGTCTTCCCTGTATAACATCTGAAAGATGCAATTCTTAAAGGAGGCCATTCTTTTATATCATCCTTTAAAGAACAAAGTGGTTTGCCATTTGGAAATCCGCCTGAGAGTGGATTTGTAGTGTATGGTGGTAAACCTGATGGCATTATGCATAGATATGAGAAAACTAATTCATATCCTCGTATTAGTGAGAATAACCGCCAGCTGATACATCCAGCAGTTAAGAATAGCAGTTACCTCATGCACAGTGATAGACCCAATGAAAACTTATCACCAGTTAAACAAAAGAGATGTTGTACAAGTAAGATTTCAAGTGGTACGTCATGTAAAGACCATATCATATCTGAAGATGGTTTTGAGGCCCATAGTGAACTATCCAATATGTATGAGAATGACACCATCCATTGTGAACAAGATTTAGGTGGGAGATTCTCATCGTCAATTGTTAATAGTCACTCGGTAGATACATCAGTGATGATAGGACAATACAGCAAAGTAGAGTCCGTCTTGGAAAGAAGTACCAACTTTGAAGGAACTAGAACATATGGACCTACTGAGGTTGATAATAATGAATGCACTTCTTTGAAAGATATAGGTGGTGATGATGCAGAAAACAAAGATCCTCATTGTGACAGGGAAGTTCCAAATTATAAATATGGTGATGGACATGTGCAAGAAATAGAGACTAGAGAAGCAAAAGGTGACAAGGAGGGTTTATGTGGACTCAGATCTTCTAAAGAAGAAGGAATTCCCATTGGTTGTGGTCAGAGCACAAACAGTCGATATTGCTTGGCAACTGATCGCAGTAATCTGAATATGCTAGCAGATGTATGCGCAAGAGTTGATAAAGTGAGTCAAGTTCTAGGGTATGTCTTAGTAAACAAAACTTGTACTCGGAGCATGGAGCAAAAGGGACCTCCTGGAGATATCGAGTTTACTTCTTCAAGTCATGAGAAAGAGATGCATCATAAAGAACAGATTTGTAATCACAATTCTGAGCATGACCTTGAAGATGGAAATGCAAGTGAATGTGCAGGTTTCCTCGAACAAAAAACATCTAACGAATGCAAGGATGGATTTGAGCGAGAAATTCATAGAAATGTTAGAGAAGGTGATGTTGAACATGTTGTTTCTGTTGATAGTGATGGGTGTCTTGATGAGAGGATTGATACTGAAACAAAGAGGAATGCACTTTTAAGCTCTCGGTATTCATTCAACGAAGGTTCTGTTGATTGTAGAGAGCTTAAAGTCTGTGTGAAATGTAATGAAAGTGGTGATTTAAAGGTTTGTAGTACTAATTCCTGTCATCTGGTGGTTCATGTGAGCTGTTTGAATTCTCATATGAGCTTCAGTACAAGGGGGAAATTTCTCTGCCCGTTTTGTGCATATTCTCAAGCAATATTGGAGTACATGGACATTAAGAAAAAGGTCTCTTTGACTCGAGCGGATTTTGCAACATTTGTTTGCTTTGGAGCCAGAAAAGAAATGAAGAAACGGCCTTGTGGTTCTTATAGGAGTAATCAACATCATATCAAACAAAATGATGGTTTATATAGAAGTATTGAGCCGAACAACCAATATAATAATAAACATATCAATAATCAGAAGCGTAGACGAAAACTGGAATTTCAGGATGCAAGTTGTTCAACATTAAGCTCTGGTGATGATTCTCCTTCTCGGGGAGAAACTGTAGATGAAACCAATGGTGAAGCTCACCTTTTAGATAAACATAAAAGAGAGATGAAACAGATGAGACCAATGCCCCAGGCTACAGGAGCTCATGGACAAAGCGTGATGGTTGCAGCGGCAATTCTTAGTTCCAAGAGTGAAAAAACATCCGATAAAGATTCGAGGATAGCCTCCATGAGAGTTCAAAAGCACAAAAGGCAAAAGTAAGTTTTTTATTCTGGGATATAATAATGACGTGTTGTTATTGCTTGCCTTTCCATTTATTCATCTCCATATTATTTATCTAGATAAACTCAGCTTCCATGAATGAAATGATTCAGTCAACATCTCATTGTCATTTCCTTATGCTTCCATTCTTAATATGTCGTCATTTATACATTTTTTGATTCGTAGAAAATAAAACAGTCAAAATGATAAGAAATATATTACTTATCCTCATCTTTACCTTCGCCTTCAGCACGCATTCAGACATCCCTCATTTAAGGCTGAAAAAAGTCTTCTGGATAGCTGCAGAGGAAGAGATATTGAAGGTGAAAAAATATTACTAGTATTATTTAATTAGCCTGATTTACTTAGTTAGCTCGTACCCCTTAGTTTGAGAGACTGTTTTTACGTGGAATCTTCTTTCCCTCTCAACTATAGCTTCATGGTCTCTTTGTATTAGGAGGAAATGCGAAAATTCAGTACTCCCGAAAAAGGTATAATTCCATGGAAGAAAATTCTGAATTATGGCGCTAATGTTTTCCTAGATGGTCGTACTACGATGGAACTCAAAGATAAATGGAGAAATCTTTGCAGAGCATCGCCAAAGTTGTAACAGAACTTCAATTATGTAGGTTACATAATTTTATGGTGGGTTAGGAGAAGTGATGAAACAATGCTAGAAATTAATGTTCAAGTTTGTGCATGTTTCATCATTTTCTTTGGGTTAGGAGAAGTTGTTACAGTTTGAATCGATATTCATGCAGCAATGCTTAAGAGTGTTCTTTACTTTGAGCTATGGGATATATTTTGATGCTCTGTTTATTATACTATTTTGAAGCTGGCACTTCAAATGTTACCAATGAATGTGATACCCCACATAATATATGATGTATATCCGTCTCTTTTCCTCTTTATTTGAAAAGAGTGTTTGTTTTTACTTGGATAAAATGGATGAAATATACTATTTCTAGAATATATTGATCAATAATCACTACCAAAATCACAATAAGACAAAAGATTCACTTTAATCTTGTTATTTTTTAGAGACTAGCAGAGTGAACATACGTCGCACGTGTAACATGTTTTTTCTTTAAATAATGAAATCAATAATACTGTCAAATAACAAATTAAAATCTAAATAAATTATTATTCATAATGTATGAAAAATTTATATTGAAAAATATATGTGATATACATGAATAAGTAATTGTAATTCTTATATATATATATATATAGGCGAAGGTTCAAATGAGAACCATATTTTAGATGGAGAACTGGAGAACTAATCTCATCCACCCATCTTATAAATGGATAGTTAATATTAAATCTTGATTTAATAGGTGTAGATTACGCTCATGGGTTAGTTTAGTAATTATATCTTTTTCTCATAACTAATCACATCCTACAATTAAGGGATATTTATCCTTTCCTTATAGAAGACCCCGTCTCTCTCTCATCCTCCCCGCATACGGACGCACCAATAGTTCGCCGCCCATCATGTCGTTCAAGAGATACATGGAGATCGAAAGGACTACATCAAGCTTGTTGTCACTGTCGATGTCATCAATCAGAATGCTCGTGTCGATTCCCCCGACATGGTGCGTAGTCGGATGAACTTCAAGAGACTTCCTCTTACAGACATCAAAAGAATTTCAAAGACGAAAGCTCTTGTTGCTCCTATGGAGGCTGCTAATGTGAAAGGCAAATGGGAAAAGCTCCATGGGGGAAAGAAGCTCATTCACGCCAATTTGATGGAATCTTAACTTTTCACATGTTTACTTCTTTAGATGCATTTTTGGTATTTTCTAAATGCACATTCAACATTGTTTGAATGGGATTGATTGCAGACATCCATTTTTATATTGACATCAAACATTGCTCCATAATTGAAGATGGAATCGAATCAATATTTCTCCATAAAACGCGGTGCAGCTTCATATCGATCCATCAAACATTTAATGTAATCAATTACATACATATGTGCAGATAGAATGATCTCTAAGTGCATGTAGTTGCAACTAACTACGTACGTGCAGACCAAAATATCTGTAAATGCAGCCAAGTATATACATATGTGCATAAACACATAACTCTAAATGCAGACACAAAATACCTAAAATTTATATTGATTTTTTTGGTTAATTCTCTTGCCATCTCTTCATTGATTATTTAGATTTGCTCTTCTCTGGTTTTTTCTTCATGAGTTGACACTTTTGCAAGAATTAATAAGTTTTATGATCTCAATCCCAAGAAAGACAGATGAATAATTGTGATAATATTAGTTACCTTTTAAAATTGTGTATATTATCAATGGTTTACCAAAATTCAGGACGTGTCTTCAAATTTTTGAATTGCTTCAACCTTGTTAATTTCTTCTATGGCCTCCGACGCTTCACAGGTGATCTGCTCTCTTTAAATTTTTTGTTTTGTTTATTTCTATTCTTTATTTGAATCCCCTAAATGACACAAGTTGGGTAGGTATTGATTATGTTTTCTAATTAAAAATGTCAAAATAAATTATTAGATTGTAGTTTTAAAATCCTTCTCATTTCTCATGAAATTAGGTGAGAAGGCCTAATTTCATGAGAAATGAGAAGGATTTTCGTCCATTGATCTTGGAAGATCAATGAATCAGATCTGTTTTCGATTGTGCAAAATGTTTTAACTGTTTGTGCAACAATTTATTTTACGTGAATATTGTTGCACAAAGTGTATTCAGTTGTTGCACAAAATGTATCCAGTTGTTGCACAAATATACATAATTGTTACACTGTGATAATGTTGCACAGAACGTATAAAGTTGTTGCACAGTGTTGTGCAACAAACTTTATTGATATTGTGCGAAACAATTATACATTTTGTGCAACTCTCGTAATATTTCGCACCTTCTCACGAAAAAATATCTTCTCACTGTAACCTACCCCTATATATAGATATCAAAACACCCTAAACACTAAAATAGAAGCATATATCAAAATGTATTCTTCATTCATGCATATACCTCTTGCTCTTCCTAGCAAGCCAGCCCACCATTTTGCCACATTCTACGGCGGAGCTTCGAAATCGACGCTTACCATGTCGTCTAACGGAAAGAGCTCCTCCGCGACGACCCATGCTACACGACGATCTGCAAACTACAATCCCCCTTTTTGGGATTTCAACTATATTCAATCTCTCAAAACCGAATACACGGTATTATATCATATCATAATCCCATACATCCTAATTTAATTAAATATTAAAATATATATATATATATATATATTATTACTATGTAGGAGGAGAGACACTTAGCGCGGGCGTCAGAGCTAATTGTGCAAGTGAAGATGTTGTTGTTGCAATACCAAGAAATGGAGGCTACTCCATTGTTGGAGTTGATTGATGACCTGCATAGGCTCTGCTTATCGTATCACTTCGAAGAAGAAATCAACCAAATCTTGAATTCTATTTATTTAGAAAATTACAATTCAAATGAGAGGGATTTGTATTCAACTGCCCTTCGATTCAGACTGCTCAGAGAGCACGGTTTTCAAGTTTCTAAAGGTGGTCAGTATGATTGATGCAAGTATAATTATTAGGATTAATCATGTTTTGTATCTCAAACTTTTTAGACTTTTCCAAAAACTATCTCCAACTTATGTTTTCTACAAAACGAAGCTCCATCTTACAACGTTTTCTAAAAAATGTCCCACGATATCATCTTATTTGGCCAAGTGATTCATCATATCATCGCCGGATATTGTCATGCAAGACATTTTCTAGAAGACGTCGAAAGAATTTGAGTTATTTTTAAAAGAAAACGTAAGTTGTGGACATTTGTGTGGAGAATTTAATTTGAAAACTTGGAACAAGAAACATGATTAACACTAATTATGCATGTTGAAGCTTAAGACTAATTATGTTTTATTATGTGATAGACATGCTTGACTGTTTCAAGAATGAGAAGGGCGAATTCAAATCATGCCTCGATGGCGATAAGAGAGGGGTGTTGCAACTGTACGAAGCTTCTTTCCTACTAACACAAGGGGAAGAAAGCTTGGAGCTCGCTAATAGATTTGCCACCAAATTTCTACAGAGGATTGTTGATGATGGTGATGATGATGATGATTTTTTAGAATCGGTGCGCCATGCTTTGGATCTCCCAATTCATTGGAGGATTCAAAGGCCAAATGGGAGATGGTTCATTGAAGCCTATGGGAGAAGACCTCAATTCAATCCCATGTTGCTTGAGCTCGCAAAATTGGACTTCAATATTACTCAAGCAATGCAGCAAGAACAACTAAAAATCATCTCCAGGTACACATATTGATCATTGACTATTGTTTCCATAGTAACACTAGTATATGATATGGCATTTAATTCAACAATTTTTGATGGATTCTTTATAACATGAATTTTTAAGAGTGGCGGAAAGTGCACGAACTTATTAATCATTGTAATTAATCTAAGTAAAATTAAATATAAATTGAAAATTCATTGGCCTTAATTGAGTGTGTTGGAATCTACACGGTAGAGAATTAGAGATACGTGTAAAAAACTAGTTGAGAATGAACTCTTGCAATTTTGCATATTTGAAGATGTTTGTGATTCAATCTTTTGCAATCCGAATGAAACGACAATGTTTAGATCCGTTGTGTTCGATGGCGTTATTTTAAATGTCTGATTTGCCCATGTTGAAACTTTTTCGTACCTCATCAGTTTCAATTTGAATGAAAATGCAAACAGGTGTGATAAAGTTCAATATCACTACAAAAAAAAATACATTTAATTTTTTTGGCATTTTTTACATTTCATATTAAAAATCATAATTCGTCCAAAATTAGTGCCACTATTTTAATTTATTAATGACTTTTTATAGATGGTGGAAGCAAACTCGTCTAAGTGAAAAGCTACCATTTGCTAGAGATAGAATAGTGGAGTGTTACTTGTTGACCTTAGATGGGTTCTCCGAGTCTCAATGTGATTGTTCAAGGATTGCGGCCACAAAAATACACATTTTCATTGCAATAATTGATGATATATTTGATGTCCATGGGACCTTGGAAGAATTATGCCTCTTCAATGATGTTATTCAAAGGTTAGTTACATCATTTGCATACAAATATAATAATGAGAGTGTGTGCGTTATATCAAAAGATTAAACTGATTTCATTAGGGTTAAACTCAACATCTACAAAAAATACGTAGCTAAAATTTCATGTTTTTCTTATAAATGTGGATATAATTCTTTTTGTTATTTCAAATGGTTCAATAATCTATGTTAACTTTATGTTATAATTTGTTTTCGAGATGGGATATCGGAGCAATAGATCAACTTCCTCAGTATATGAAAGTATGCTTTCTCGCACTCGATAACTTCATTAATGAAATGGCATACGATGTTCTCAAAGAACAAGACATTCTCATAATTTCGCATCTGAGAAAATCGGTAAGACTTCTTCACTCATCTTTATATCTCTATTTTTCCTCTAACACATTTGAAGTGCTTTTTCGAAATAAATTGAGTTAGTGGCAAGATTTATGCAAATCATTTATTCAAGAGACGCAATGGCATGAAGCGGGGTACACACCATCTCTGGATGAATATATAAGCAATGGATGGATTTCAAGCTCGGCTCATGTGATACTAAGTCACAAATTTTTTCTCATTACAAATCCAATAGAGAATGCAGTTGTTGAGAGCTTGTACGAATATCACAACTTAGTTCGATACCCTGCCATTATTTTTAGGCTTACAAATGATCTTGCAACATCACAGGTTCGTACACTAAAGTTGTATATATATATATATATAGTGATGAGTACGAGAACACTACACTTAATGCGCCTTAATATTATCACATTTCAAACACTTTGGCGTTAAATGTTGTGCTTTATACGTTGAATGCAATCGTTCTCAAGTTTTCACTTTAAGAATGTTTTTATTTAAACAATTCCATCTTTATATGGTAGTCATACTATTTTTTTTTTTTTTGTATATGATTGATTAGTATGAGATGGAAAGAGGCGATGTGTCAGAATCGGTGCAATGCTACATGAAGGAATCTGGAGCTTCGATTGAAGAAGCTCGAAAGCATGTAAAATTTATGATATGGGAGACATGGAAACTCATGAACGAAGAAAGAGGTGGAAATTCCCAATTTTCAATAAATTTTGTAAAATGTGCAGTTGATCTTGCTAGACTGGCTCATTATACGTACCAACTTGGAGACGGTGTTGGAATTCAGAATCTTCAGATCAAAAACCTTATTTCGAGTTTGTTGTTTGAACCTATTTGTTAGAAGTTCAACATATATGCATGTAGAGAGAGAGATGATATGTATAATAAAAACAATTTCCATATTGTAATAAATAAAACGTCTAACGATCAATTTCTATGTTATTACGCTCCAAGTGCAATGTGTAATTGTGAGAGTGAGCCTCGTTTCATTAACGACGGACCTATATTTGTATTAACAAATAACAAAGCAATTATTAGACTAAATCTGTATATCTTAATATGTTAAGACTATAAAATTACAGAGCTAATAAAGATCATACTATAATTAACTATTAATCATTATTTTTTAATTAGTAGAATACAACTTTTACAAGTCTCAACAAGTAAAATTCTTAATTTTTTTCCGAATAATGAAATTAGCACAAAAATATTAGCCAAATCTTATGCTAAAAGACACACCCAGAAAGAAAAAAAGAAAAAGAAAAAGAAAAAGGGTAAATACACAAAAAAGACGAGTTTAACCATTTTGCAATTTGCAGGCGGGAAATGTATGTAATTGCAAAATCAGCAGTGACGAAGTAGCAGAAACCGAAATCTACGGTTTGAGAAGAGAAGATATGTCAATGGAGGAAGAAGCTTCGGCTTCACCATCTCTGCAGGGAGGAGAAGTAGAGGACGAGTACGATTCCAAGGAGAGTGTGTTGCAGCGATATTTTCTTCAGGAATGGAAGCTCGTCAAATCCCTACTTGACGACATTGTTTCCGCTCGCCGCGTCTCTGATCTCTCCGCCGTCCACAAAATTCGATCAATTGTAAGCCGCCTCTAACTTTCAGACTGGAGTTGATGTTGTATAATTGGTGGAATTCGAGAGTTTTCGTTTTAATTTTAGTTTAGATTTGTGAGCAGTTAGGTTTCTGTAGATTGGTAGCTGTTGGAGTGTCCAATTTATGCTGAATTAGTGGTGCGGTTATTAGGTCTTAGTTGATTTTTAGGTTTGCAGACTGTAATCAGCTCAGAATTTATGCGTGATTGGTTTATTGGGGAATCATGTTTGCATTGCTGAAGCTGATTTTTAAGTTTGATTTGGGAAGCATGGAAGTGAGCCTTAATTGCTGCATTTGAAGATTGTTCTAATGATGTGATGGCTCAGCGTTAGTTCATATTTAATCTGTGGTTGCTGCTTTCTGTTCTATATTCTGGCATATTTAGAAAGCAATGCCATTCTTCGTTTGCTGAATCTTGTTTTCTTTGATGATCTCTGTATTGGTGGCTCAGCGTTTAACGCATTGTTAATTCATGATGATGGTTCTATATATGCTGTTTTCCTTTTTAATCTTTTGCAAGGTTTTGCTGCTTCTTGAAAACAATGCATTTAGGTTGTTTATCAATTTGATACTGTTTTTCTCTCTAGAATAGATTTCTTTTAAATAACACATGGCATCTTTGTGGAACTTTGTGTTGACTTCTATAGTGCTTATCTGCAGCTGGACAAATATCAGGAGCAAGGCCAGCTTTTAGAGCCATATCTTGAGAGTATAATTTTACCTCTGATGGCTATTGTCCGTTCAAGAACGGCAGAATTAGGGACAGCCCCGAATGAGATTGTGGAAGTGATCCAGCCTATATGCATCATAATATATTCATTGGTTACAGTTACTGGGTACAAGTCTGTTATCAGGTTCTTTCCTCATCAGGTCTCAGATCTAGAACTTGCGGTATCTCTTCTGGAGAAATGCCATGTCGCAAATTCTGATACCTCATTAAGGCAGGAAAGTACTGGAGTGATGGAAACAAAATGTGTTGTACTTCTTTGGCTTTCTATTCTGGTGTTGATTCCTTTTGACTTATCCTCTGTTGATACTAGTATAACTAGTAGCAACTATACTGGGAGAGATGATACTCCTCCATTGGTAATGCGGATTGTAGAGATCTGTAAGGACTATCTATCAAATGCAGGTCCTATGCGCAGCATAGCTGGATTGCTGCTGTCAAAGCTCTTAACACGCCCAGATATGTCAAAGGCATTCACAAGGTGCGTATTTTTATTTTCATATTCAAAAGGAAAAAGGTGTAGACTTGTAGTTATGGTAAGTGCTAATTGATTTATCTACGTTATCAAATGCTAATATACTAATACCATAAAAGAACTAAAGAATGTGCCCACTATCTTTCGAATTCAACTTTCTTTAGGAAACCCTATGAATTGTTTTTGTTCCACTTGTACTCTCAACTTGCAATTCCATTTTCCACTTGTACTCTCAACTTGCTTATGTTGTTTGTTATCCTTCAGCTTTATTGATTGGGCGCATAAAACTCTATCATCTGTTGAGGACAATGTTATGGACCACTTTCGATTGTTAGGTGCAATTGAAGCTTTGGCTGCCATTTTTAAGGTATGCGTACTTTTCATATATCAATTTCATTTCCTATCTCTCATGTCTTGCACCATTTTCTTTTCAATGTGGTGATCATTAAATGCAGCAATTAATATTTTTTTCATGAAAACACAGATCGGTAGCACATCAGTATTGTTGAATGTGGTCCCACTTTTATGGAGTGATGCATCCATTTTGATCAAGTCTCGTAATGCTGCTCGGAGTTCTTTACTCCGTAAGCATCTTGTAAAGCTAACCCAGCGGATTGGGTTAATTAGCCTGCCTCCTCGCTCAGCAACTTGGCATTATGTGGTCAGTTTCTTTTTTGATTGACCAGATGATTGTATTTGCTTCATAGATAATTGACAAGCAGTTCAGACATTTCCCTTAAAGTTTATCCTCCCTAGGAAAACTTCTTAGAAGAGAAACATGCAAGCTGCTTTTAAGTTCTAGTTGACTTTCCATTTTTCTAATGCTAGTAACATGAATCCATAATAGCTAGTACAGATTCTAGGATGAAAAAATTGCTGATGAACTTTTGTGGGTTCACTTTATAAGAAAAGAACCAGAGATTGCATGCACATGGAATACAATGTTAAGGAATCTGAGGAAGATGAATTGGTGCTTGACTTCCTTTTGACTTTTTCCAAATCTGAGAACTGGTTTACATAATTAAAGACGGATGTTTCTTAGTTTTAAGCAGCAAATCCACATTTTACTTTATCTTTGATACGGTCATAATGCAAAATAACTGGGGTTCATAGATAGAGATAAAGGAGAAATTATTTGATTTATAGAGAGATTATTTGAAGGATTGTGGAAATTATCAGTTTAATGTGAAGTAGCTTCTGGTTCAAACTTGAACTGTTCTTATGATTATTCTGTACTCTGTTCATATATAACAGGGTAGATACAAGACTCTTGGAGAAAATATATCCTTAAATGAGACAAAAGATTTTGAGCAATTAAATGATTCTGCGGACACAAACTCCTGTAATACATCACAAGAGATGAGCTACCTCGAAGAAGAAGATTTGGATGTTCCAGAAATCTTAGAAGATATTATTGAACTTTTGCTGTCAGGATTGAGAGATACGGTATGCATAGGCTTTTTTTTTTTTAGGTCATTTGGATGCTTCAGTTTACATTCTAAGTAATTTGTCTAGTGAAGTTTCAATATCCTTTCCAGTGGTCTTCCCTGATTCTGTTAATTTTAATGTTTGGAGTCAATAAATACAACTATTTTTTCGCTGGACAAGGAAGTGTCTTTGAGCTACATTTGATGTATACCCCTTTATAACTCATTCAGGACACTGTCGTACGATGGTCTGCTGCAAAAGGTATTGGCCGCGTTGCTTCACGTTTAACTTACTCTCTTGCAGATGAGGTCCTCTCATCTGTATTGGAACTCTTTTCTCCCAGTGAGGTATGCTGGCAACATAATCTTGCATGTTTCTTCTTCCTCCTTATCGAACCTTTCTACCTTCTTCTACAATTTGGTAAAGTTTTTTATAATTTTCCAGAGGTACAGTTTCACACTGTGTTAAGTTATATAAAATTCTTTTATTATTGTAGTTAATCGTTCAGCATAAAGACTATTCTACCATTGGAAGAACTCACATGAAATATCTACCGTGGCCTGTGAATGGAAAGATCAGAAAACCCTAACTCTTGTTGATAGCTATTATTTACCTTGTCATTGCACCTGCACATATGAGATAAGGAAAGGAAGCACCAGGATGCTTATGACATCTAGCTAAAATGATACTCCTTTCAGTGTTGCATCTTAGTGATTACCAGGCAATAAAATCTGCGATGGCAATACTTTGGTGTATCTCTGGTTCTGAATTTGTGGTATATAATTTGTTGCAGGGAGATGGTTCATGGCACGGTGGGTGCTTGGCACTAGGAGAATTGGCACGCAGAGGATTACTCTTACCAATCAGCTTTCCTAAAGTTGTTCCAGTGATCATAAAGGTGTGCTATTTTCTTTTCGCTGCAGTATACAACAAAATTTCTCTTAATTTAAAAATCTTTTTAGATGTATTTTGAGTATCGAACCATTCAATAGTAAGCTTACAAACTAAGCTTTTGGAAAATGGCATGCACTCTTTTATTTACCATAAGTTTGTGTCTTTGATTATCATTAGATTCTCTATTTTATGATTCCCTTCATAGATTGCTCTATGTATTGAAGCTCAACTCTTTTTTGTTCTGGAGTTCAGAATGCCAACTCTCGTACTTTGTTGTAGTTTCGTGGAAATAATTGATCAGATCTTTTATAGAGCTGTTTCATATATCTACTCAAAAGCTATTCTCCATTGATTCTTTTGTTTTTGATAAGACAAGGTTGAATATTTCCATTCTTCCAAGTGGTTTGGTCTTCATAGTTCGCTTTTCTTTTTTGATGCAATTTTCAGCCAAACCAAGAATTATGTTATTTCCCCTTGTATGTTACTCTTAACTTTGACAATGAGCTTCTCTTGAGGCAAAAGAAATCACAAATGTTTGATTTGCTGCTGAGCGGATTTGATATGTCATATTTCCTTGATAGGCTTTACATTATGATATTCGAAGAGGGCCTCATAGTGTTGGATCTCATGTACGTGATGCTGCGGCTTATGTTTGTTGGGCTTTCGGTCGCGCATATAACCACAGAGACATGAAGAATGTGCTGGAACAGGTCGCTCCACATCTTCTAACAGTGGCGTGCTATGACCGCGAGGTGCATAACCTTTTGCAACAATGTGCATTATGCTGATTTTATTTTCTATTACCAATGTGATGACGAATCTATGAGTTTAATGGTTAGGTTAATTGCAGAAGAGCAGCAGCTGCTGCTTTCCAGGAAAATGTTGGGAGACAAGGGAATTTCTCGCATGGCATTGATATTGTAAATACTGCTGATTATTTTGCACTGTCATCTCGAGCAAACTCGTATCTTTCTGTTGCTGTTTGCATTGCTCAATATGATGGCTACCTTCATCCGTTTGTGGATGAACTATTGCACAATAAGATCTGTCACTGGGTATGTGCAAGCTGGTTTCCTTATGATTTTTTAATTTCCTTATTTGTTGTAACTTCTTATAGATATGGTAAATACAGCCAATTATTTTGCTTCTGTTTGCATTGCTCAATATGCTTGCTACCTTCAACCTTTGGTGGACATGATTCTCTTCTTACTGCTGCTCTTGCAGCCTATTAATTTGTGATATTCTGCTAATGCTTGTTCAAATTATGTTGGATGTGCAGGAAAAGGGTTTGAGAGAACTTGCTTCCACTGCCCTTTCATTGCTTGTAAAATTTGAGCCTGAATATTTTGCTAATGTAATTTTGGAGAAATTAGTTCCTTGCACTTTATCATCTGACTTGTGCATGCGGCATGGTGCAACCTTGGCCACTGGTGAGGTAGTTTTGGCTCTAAATAAGGAAAGTTATGCTCTTCCCTCAGGTACGTGTTAGTGCCCTGCTTACCTTTTTTCAATATGGTGTCCATGCAATTTGCCCCAGTGTTGCTAATTTGGAGGCAGACAATTGCATTATGACTAATTTAATATTTGGCTAATTCTGCAGATAAGCAGAAAGTGGTAGCCGGTATTGTTCCTGCCATTGAGAAAGCACGACTTTATCGTGGTAAAGGAGGAGAAATCATGCGTTCTGCTGTTTCTCGTTTCATTGAGTGCATCTCCATAGCTCAAATATCTCTGACTGAAAAGATCAAACGAAGTTTGCTTGATACCTTAAATGAGAATTTGAAGCATCCTAATTCTAACATACAGGTTTTTCTCTTCACCCAATTATACTTCTTGCCAAATTTCTTATGCCTACCTCTTGAATTATTTTTTATTCATGCTTTTAGAATGCTGCTGTTGAAGCCTTCAAACACTACATTCCCACTTACCTTGTATTGACGGAGAACAAGGGAGTCAATGATATCATGTCAAGATATCTTGAACAGTTGACTGACCCTAATGTGGCTGCAAGACGAGGATCAGCTCTGGCATTAGGTGTGCTGCCTCTTGAGTTTCTGTTTACAGGGTGGAAATCTGTAATAACAAAGCTCTGTGGTTCATGTAAAATTGAGGTAAACATGGTTTCCTTTGTTAATGGAGGGAAATATCTAAATCCTCTGGAACTACATCCTCAGCTATCGTTGAATATAGACTGAAAGTTCATGTATATGCAGGATAATCCTGAAGATAGAGATGCTGAAGCACGGGTCAATGCTGTCAGAGGACTTGTATCTGTTTGTGAAACTTTATCTGAGGGTGGAGAATCATCGGATTTCTTTTCTGGAGAAGATGAGATTGCCTTGTTTCCTCTTATCAGGAACGAAGTGATGGACAGTCTTTTTAAAGCTCTTGATGATTATTCCACAGACAACAGGGGTGATATAGGTTCTTGGGTTCGTGAGGCGGCAATGGATGGGCTCGAGAGATGTACATATATACTGTGCAAGAGAGATGCTTTATATCAAGAGAAAACATTACAACTTGCAAAAAGTGATAGTTCGAGTGATGACCAGTTCAGCTCATATTTTGATGCTAATTTGGCCAATAATTTAGTTGGAGGCATTGTTAAACAAGCTGTAGAGAAGATGGACAAATTAAGGGAATTAGCAGCAAGGATTCTCCAAAGACTCCTCTATAATGAAACCACTTTTGTACCTCATATACCACACAGGGAAATTCTTGAACATATAGTTCCGAATGACACTGAGCTCAAGTGGGCAGTAAGTCAACTTTTTTTTTTCCCTCCTGATAACGTTGAGTATTTAGTTTATTTGAGAATTTAATTCGGATTTAAATGCAGGTGCCAACATTTTCATATCCTCGTTTTGTCCAACTTCTCAAATTTGGTTGCTATAGCAAATATGTCGTGTCTGGGTTGGTTATCTCCATTGGCGGGCTACAAGATTCTTTGAGAAAGGCATCACTCAGTGCTTTGTTAGATTATCTTCAGAATACAATAACTGAAGGCCCCAATGCTTCGAAAGAACCCAGTTTGTCGACTGACATTCTATGGGTCCTTCAGAAATATAGAAGGTGTGATAGAGTCATCATACCCACTTTGAAGGTAATTTTACCATTTGGCTTCATTCTCAACAAGAATTATATGTTTAACTTGTGTGTGCATGTTTATGTATACACAAACTTTGAAGAATTCATTTAAGCTTTACCATTTCCTGTATTTACTTCTCAGACTATCGAAATTCTTTTCAGCCGGAAGTTATTGTTGAACATGGAGGTCAGTATGTTATGCTCTTTAACCTTTCTATTCACTGTTGCTTCTACTATTTGCTTATACTCTTAACATGTCTATATGATGCTGTATTGCCTATCTAATCTTTTCATGAAGATTCAAAAAAAGCCGAGATTCGGCATTCTGTCCTGTCAATGAGTTAATTTGTTGCAACCGTATTATATTTTCCACGAGTTTCGTCTAGTCTAGTTCTTAACGATGCTACCTATGATGTCGCAGGATCAGACTCCAGTATTTTGTGCAGGTGTTCTCGATTCTCTAACTGTAGAGCTGCGAGGAACAAAGGACTTCTCTAAATTAAATGCGGGAATTGCAATACTAGGATATATTGCTTCAATTTCAGATCCTATCCACACTAGGGCATTCTCCCATCTACTCACTTTCCTAGGCCACCGATATCCCAAGGTCTGTGGTGCTAAAAATGTCACAATCACTGACAAACGATTATATCTTAATGGCATTTTCCTTCTTCCAGATCCGAAAATCCGCTGCCGAACAAGCATACCTCGTGCTTCTGGAAAATGAGAATCTAGTTCCAGTAGACAAGCTAGACGAGGCGACTGAAATCATCACTGAAACTTGCTGGGAAGGTGATGCAGAAGAAGCAAAGAAGAGGAGGCTACTGCTGTATGAGATTGCCAATGTTGAAACTGCAGCAACAGTAAATGCCACTCAGAGAGAATCGAGAAAGGCTGCCGATCAGAGCCAGGCCTCTGCTGATGAGAACGCGTCGTACTCTTCCTTAGTGGGATCAGCTGGATTCTAGGAGCAATAGTCGAGCCACTGGAATTAGGTACGTCTGCGCCGTCCTCTGCATCATTTCATCTTATATGAGAGTTGATGGTTTTCTTGTGAAAGTGTAATGCAATTATAGTGAGAAGTCTGTTTCAGATATTTGGCTTCTGTTTCTTGAAGATCAAACTGCCAAAAATGCAACTTTCTACAAAGGTTAATTCAGGTAATCTCTTGTGAAAGTTGTTATTTTTTTCTGCAGAAGTTTGTATCTACAAATTCTTTTTTGCCCTTTTTCTATTGTGAAAGTGAGCTATTGAGTTTTAGTTTTACCAATGTATTACTACAAATTATAGGTTGTCATGTATTTTATTTGCATTCTTTAACATTTTGTGAGCGAGTGAGTTCATTGAACTAGAACTATTGCCACACCCATAAAAGAGTAGTTATACAAACTTCCAAAGACTATTAGAAATTATTTAAGTTGAACAATCTAGATGTGGCAGTTGCGTGTGTATATTTACACACACATATGTATAGGCTCACCTGAAAAACATGAATTAATTTAGAAACTGTGCTTATTTGTACATATAGTAATGCTTATCTATGTAGAGAATAATGCTTATTTTTATATATAAGATTTTATTTATTTTGTTTGTTTTTAATGAAATGCATATAAATTATTGGACAAGTGTCCAAGTTGAACTTCTAGAATTTAGCAAGAGATTTATACTCATTTATTATATTATTACAATTATTTGTGTGGGGTAGCTCTATAGGTTTGAATATTTGAGTTTCGAGACTGCCCTCTCTCTCACACTGACACACATGCATATGCATACGTGTTTATTTTGCCATGCTCAAATAAATGCAACTAAGCACTTTTTTGGCTTCTACTCTCACCGATTCCATTTTCATTAAAAGAAATTTTCAAGTTATTGGAGTGTGTTTTTGGGCATGTATGGAATGTTGAATTAAATAGTTCGATTAGAATTACTTGTTAAGTTACATCAACTACATATATGGTCGAATTAGTCTTGATTTTAGTAACTTAAGTGCAAATTTAGAAGACAGAATAAAAATGTAATGTCACTTAAAATTAAGTGATTCGGGGTTTAAGATTGTTTATTTTTGTTATCTATAAATCCTCGTTTATTAAGAGAATGTATATGTGTAGTTGAATTTCTACTCCACCCAATATAAACAAGTTTTTCTTTGGATTCCTCTCCTAGTTCCATTATTACCATTATAGCTTACCTCAAAATTCACATTCTGCACTCTTCATTGATTACAATTTACAAATTTATAATTTATGAGGGGCAATCTTGGCAAAAAGAAAATTTCTTAATTTGTTTGTACAAAGTTAGAATGACAATTTGAATGAGAGATTGCCCGATCTTGACAAATTGAACAATTTAATTTAAAAAATCCTTCAAAGTTCTCTCTTCAACATTTGTCTTTGAGCTCAACCTTTCTCCCACTTTTATAACCAACTCTTCTATTTTTAAACTAATAATACGTCATTTTATCCATTTAAACAAAATTTATCACTACACAGAAACAAGTGTCTAAATCCTTATTTTCATAAAAAAGTCAAAAAAATGTATTTGTATTTTTGTCACAGAATATTCCTTCCCTTCACCAAAGAAAGAAAAAGAAGAAGAAGAAGAAAAGAAAAAGGAAAAACCCTACGCTAATTAATTACAAAACCCCTCTCTAATCACACCCTAATCGGACTCTTCCACCTGAGCAACCTCCGCTCACACCGCCCCGTCTTAATCCGCGTCTGCACCCTCTCAAACTCCGAGATCCGGCACGGAATCGTGATCCCGCCGGGCTGATTGAATCCGAACTCATTTTCCGACTCCTTCAGCAGATCCCCAAACAGCGGGTGGTTGAAATACACCACCGGCACCAGAATCCTCTCGAAATCCCCATCCTTCTGCCCCACATACACCGCCATCTGCCCCTTCGGAACAGCCACCGGCTTCTCCAGGATCGGATCCCGCTCGATCCGCCGGCTTCTCACCCCCGCCAGCGCCGATCCGAGCTTCTGCGCCCATCCGATCAGCGCGCACAGCGGCTTCGCGCGCCGGCGGTGGCGCGCCGGGGAGACGCTCCGCCGGAAAATCGCGGCGACGCGGTGCTTCAAGGAGAATCCTCCTCGTGCCCTAGCCATTTTACTGCTGCGATTTTGGTCGATTGAAGCGATTAGAAGCGGCGGAGCTGCGAATTCACTGAATTTTGCTGTGATTTTGGTCGATTAGAAGCGGTGGAGCTGTGAATTTTGGGGGGAATTTGCTAGCATTCTGGAGAGGTGAGGGTTGTTGGGGAATGAATCCGTACATGGATGAGGAAAGGAGCGGAGATATTTATATATATAGAGAGGCGTGTGAGAAATGGGAAGGGATGAGTTAACGGAAGTTTCCTCACACGCTTATTTGGTGTGTTTGTTTTTCAACTTTTTTCCTGGTTTTGTTGATTTATTTTTTTTATTTGTGGAAAATTCAACTGCTTTTATTTATTGAGTAGTGTATAATGTGTGTAAAGTTGTTGATGCAACGCTTCACTGCTTATAGGGCTACTTTGTGTGTGTACAATCATTTGTTATTCTATTTGAGTTTATCAAGCTTTAATTATTCTACTTGTACCTCTAATTATTATAGTTATTGATAGGGGTATAGCAATAATTTTAAAGTGCACGGACTGAATTATAATTTTGTATTTTAAAATAAGGTTGCACGGCGAAATTATATTTGCATGGCCTGGCGGCTGCCGCGGCATGCTCGGTCCTCCCTCTGCCCTTGGTTATTGAGCTAATATTCGAGTAAATTCTCGGCTTTTGCTCGTGTGAGTACTTTATGATATAAAAGAGTAAAATATACTCCCAAATGTCACATTTTGAATGTATTTATAACAAACAAGTAATTGTTAGACTATATTTAATTATTTTAAAATATCATGCCTTTAAACACTCATATAGATTATTATATTCATGGAAATATTATTTTTTTGTTGTTATTCATTGTACTAGACACATACACTACAATTTCCAAGTAAGACACTATATTACTACGTGGCATCTTTCATCGTAATAGATTTGAAAATATTTCGCTATATGTAGTATTTCTTATATGTAGAAAAATTTCATTTCAAGACAGTAGAACTTTCCAATGAAAATTTTCCAAGGAGTATTCTAACCTATCAAATTATAATGGTGATAACTTATATATAAGAATTTAAGTATGAAATGGGAACTAAAACATTCTTTTAATTATTTCTTCTTATTACTAATATCATCTATTCTGTATTTATTTTTAATAAAACTAGTAGTAAGTGAAAAAAATAATTCAGTCCACTTTGGTTTACTTATCAAAATGTATGATTAATTTACACTTCTCTTGTCATATCAATTTCATTTAATCAAACTCGAGGGTTCACAACAACTCCATGAACTATGTTAATATTTATAAAATATGCAAAATAAAAGGATAATGCACGACTCATAGTGGAACCATATAATTAATTAAAGATTGTTTATAATTAAGATTAAATATTTGGCGTGGCGGTTAGTAGTAGGAAGCATGAAAATCTCTTCGAGGTTTCCAAAGTAGGCGTTACTTTTTATTTATTACTTTAATAATCCGTACATGACCCCTAAAATAAAATATAATAAAACATAGCTCCTATAAAAAAATAATAATAAAATAAACCGTACATGAATTGTACTCATATGTTTAAAATTCGATAATTCCAAAGAATTGTGGGCCCCAAACGGCCGACTTGGATAATGCTTCCACATATGAAATCCACTTTGTTCAAAGCTCGTGGCTTACGCTTTGCTGAATTTTTGTCTATTTTTCCTCATTTTTTTCTTTAATAATCAATTAACAATTAATATCTCCAACCAGTCACTCTCAAATATCACAATTCACAGCCAAAATATTAATCAGTTTTGTGACAAATTGGAATAAGAGCTATGCTCTACTAGGCTACTAGTATAATACTTTGGTATTATTTTTTTCAGAAATTTCAGACTAATTTACTAGTCAATTGTGGGGGGTGGAACTTTTTGGCCACTATGCGAAATTTAAGATTTCGATATTCGTATTTATAAAAGTTTATTAATTGATTTGTTGTTATTTGCTATAAATAAATATAAAGTAAAGAGGTGGTCTTTTGTGCGGACATCTGCATGTGAAGATAATGACACTTTTCTTCACTGTAAATGACACTTTAGGACGTCTGTACATTTTTTTTTAAATTTTTTTTTGTGAATTAGAAGATATAGTACTAGAGTTGAATATATTGTTTAAAGTTAAAATAAGATTCATTGCTTAAATAATTGGATAATCATTTTACAATTGCAACGGTCTCCAAATTATTGCAACCGAATTTCATGTGTACACACTTGACGTGATATTGTTTTGTTTATTCTTTGTGTAAGAAGGTTAAACAATGTCATTTATTATAAAATCATTGAAATTTTGACGAAGATTATCAGCTTTTTCTCTATTTCAATTTAAATACTCAATGGTATGTCGAATAAGTCTTTTTTTTGGGAAAAAATTAATATGTTGTATTTTTTTTTTGAGGCAATTAAGATGTTGTAGTTATAAAATAGTTAACGGTGATATGTAATTAAGAAAAAAAAAATACAAAATCATGCATCTTTTAATTAACCCTATAACTAAATATTTATGGATGCTACTTGTTTCCTATTGGATATTTCACTTTCAGTAGTCTTCTTAAAATAATAAAAGTGGTTGCCGTATTCAATAACTAATTAGTTAATTTTTGGTTTCTAATACCTACTTTTGGTCGTGTGATTCAATTATTTATATTGAATTTGTCTCTTCTATATTTGGAATTTCCGGACCTTATTGTACAACGTTGACTTCTCCTATGGCTTTTAATAGATTGTACAAGTGCTTATATCTCTTATAACATTTGTTTATTAAAAATTGAATGTTTGCCTTTGATTAACTTTATCTAAGAAAAAAAAAATGTAACCCGTTGCATTTCCTAAGAGGCTACTTCTCATTTTAATAAGCTATCTGAAACATTTTCTATTTACTTAGTTTGTAATAATAAAGATAAGCTATAGCTTGAGATAACCAACTCTATAATCTGTTTATTGCTTATATTGAAGGGTTAATTACTTAATTTCATATTAAATTCCAACTTTTTCTGTGTTTTGAATATTAAATCTCACATTTGAAAATGTTGCAATAATGTCATAACGTTTGGATTTGTTGTATATTCATCCATCCTAAATTTTGCACGGGTTTGGAGTTGAGATTCAGACATATTATTTGACATAAACTCAAAATTGATCGATGGCTTTTGAAGTCCATTGTCTGGATTATCTTCTTGCTTTATCAATTTTCTCGTTGGGCATCCGACAACTGAGCAGTTGACCTAGGATTTGGTGCGGCGGGGCTAGAGCTTCTCGATGGTTCGATTACAATTTTGGAGTTCCAACTATAAAACATGAGAAGATACCCAAACAATGACTTTTAAATCCATGAAAAGATTTTTTTCGTATATCACTATTGATTCTAAATCTCAGCTTCAAACTCAAGCAAAAATTTACGAGTAACTAATTTACTACAAATCGAAAGATCGAGATCTTATTGCTATATATTAAACAATTTGATTTAATTTCCAAACTCATTGGAAGGTTGTCATTTAATTTGCTACTAACTCTATATGATAAAATCAATATACTATGAATTTGTTGTCTCAAATTCTTTCTAAAATAGAGAAGAATCTTACTTTATTGAAAGTTTTAAAAAAATTGTATGCATAGTTATATGTAATGAATGATTCTATTCTAATGAAAATAGTGTCGAAATTAAAATTCATAAAGAATAAATCTATGTAGCCACAATGTGGGTGGCCATAAAATGGTTCAATAGAGAAAAAAAATGATTCATTGAGGTCTTTTAATCGAAATAAAAACAGATTGATTGTTTTTATCATAAATATAGATTAATTATTAACAATAACTAATAGTTTTAGTTTTTTATTTAACTTTATAAATTCAAGAATATAATTTTAATCTAACTAACGTGCTAGCTTCCATTTATCTATGCAAATTCATGAATATGATTTTTAATTTGACATTCAAATTAGGAAATAATAATTATTGAATATAAACTTAACTTAAAATTTAAAATAAACTAATTTTATATGATATTTAACACTTAAAAATATTAATTTTGTCTTTGTGTGGGTGACCATAATGTGGCTGTTTAGCATCAATCAATTAAATAACCCTAACAATTAAATCTCTCTATAAATACCATACTTCTGAGTTTCTAACTAATTAATAGTTTAATACTAAATTTCACGTATTCCGAAATAGGCTTAAATGATAAAATCAGCGGCTAGCTAGCTTATGTTATCACGCAGCTCCGTACAATAGCTCAACTTAAAATCTTTATTTGAAAATAAAATAAGATGTCACATGCATATTGTCATTTATTTTTCTCTGGCACCTGGCCTACAACATCAACTTTTTGTTTGAAGTTGATTGTTTGCACCCAACTTTTGCATGAATTTGAAAAGTTTACAAACAGTTTTGGCAATAAAGCGGCGGGTCATCGGTAAAACTACGTTGCTTTAGCTGTTCGCATCAAACAATGTTTTTGGATGAGAAAAATTACAGATCGTGTCCGACCGACTAAAAGATCGTGTCCGACTAAGATCGTGTCGGAAATCGGAAAATTCCAGCCACATTATGGCCACCACACAAAAGTAAAATTAGTGGTTTTAAATGTTAAATATTATATAAAATTAATTTATTTTAAATTTTAAGTTAAATTTATGTTCAATAATTATTATTTCCTAATTTGAATGTCAAATGAAAAATCATATTCATATATTTGCATCGATAAATGGAAGCTAGCACATTAGTTAGATTAAAATCATATTCTTGAATTTACAAATTTAAATAAAAACTAAAAATATTAGTTATTATTAATAATTAATCTATATTTATGATAAAACAATCAATCCATTTTTATTTCAATTCAAAAGGTTCCTGATCGAGTATATTTTCGTGAGGTAAATAATAGGCTATGGGAGCACAAAGGGGACACAAGGGATTTACGTGGTTCGATCTATTGGGATAGAACTACGTCCACGGAGCGAGAAAGAGAGCTTTATTACTTGTATGCGAGAGAGATTACAAAAGTATTGATTAGTCTATTTCTATGGCTTTAGCCTCTATTTATAGATGAGTAGA
>JAYJMF010000020.1:672732-692355 GCA_036873715.1 Salvia sclarea
TTACCAACAACATTTTAATTATTGAGCTTAAAATATCATATCTTGCATCACATGGGATCACATTCTAGGATATTTTTGGTAAGATCTCAATGGTTCGTAATTTTAGTCAATATTACCCATAATTTATATTCTACGTCTGTTTCATATTTATATATATTTTGTCATATAATATTAGTTATATTTATATTTATTTTATTTTTTATAACTATTGCCGTGCATCGTACGAATGGACAAATTCTAGTTTGTTATAAGTTTGATTACATGTTGCATCTGATAGGGAGCAACATTGATATTAGATTAAAAAATAAACCACTAGGACATTTTTGATAAAGCTCCATAGTTCATTATTTATATAAATATACTAAATACTTTATATTGTATGTCTTATGTATAGATGTTTTTATTTTTAATTGAATTTTAGTTATGATTAAATTTTTAGTATTTTTATTTAATTATAACCATTGTCATGCATCGCACGGATGAGAAATATATAAGGGATTGGGGAAGTAATTTTTTGTGATTGA
Organism: Salvia sclarea; assembly: GCA_036873715.1. NCBI lineage: Eukaryota > Viridiplantae > Streptophyta > Magnoliopsida > Lamiales > Lamiaceae > Salvia > Salvia sclarea. Next base: position 673,257 of record JAYJMF010000020.1, read on the forward strand.
AATTCCAAATTTGATTAAAGAGTAACATTGTAATGCTTAAAATATCACTGTCAGACTATACAAATATTACCTAAATTAAACTACAAAAAAGAAATATATTAAGACATTTTGTATATAAACAATTTTAATCATTTTAATTTTTCTACATAATAATTGATATAATAATTATTTCATATAAATACTAGTTCTACAAATATTTCCGTGCATCGCACGGGTGCGAATTCTAGTTATATAAAAAAAACTATGATTATTAAAAAACATATATTTATATGTTTTGCAGTCTTTCAAATGTATTGGCGAAATTCTTGAGTTTGTTAAAATTTTATATTGAGTCTCTAATATTTTTATTGCATATGAAACGTTGTTGATTAAATTATTTTTTCTAGTGGAAATAAATTTTTAAAACTAAAAATGATGTAATCAAATATGTTTCATATACTTATATCTTAATAAGATGTGTAGCATATGCATTGAAAATAAGGTAGAAAATTTTGATTTTGAAGATGATATATATTAATGATTTTGTTATCAAATACTACAAGCTCTAATTCTTTTAATAATTAATTCGTAATTAACTTTTAATTTACTTAATTTTATAGTTTATATTGAAGTTATACAACCATATAAACATGGAAGACATTATGTACTATCCCTAGTTTACCAAAAGATTATCAAAGCTTCATTTCTTAAGAAGGGCCCCTTTTTTTTTCGCCTAGGGCCCCCGAAATTTCAGGGCCGGCCCTGATGTTACATAAATACTATAGTGACTGTCGTGTGTTAGACCTGTTACAAGTAGTAGTGCTAGAGTAATGTAAAAAAACAGCATAACATAATTACATCGAGCTTATCTTAAGTTGTTTAAAGAGCAAAACTTCAGGTGTTGTATTGACTGTAAATTTCCACACATTCATACATGTATTTAAATGAGTGTATACCAAATTTGTAGTATAATAATATTGTCACTGTATTATATGACATGGGGCGTCGGATAATAGCGCTTTAGGAGTAGCTAGAATACATCAGCTCTAGTTAGATTCTATCAGAGATGTTAGAGGGCAAACTCATTAAACAAAGTTCAAGTAATGACAAGTTGATATACAATATTCTTACAAAAAAAGATTTTGTCAAAAAATGAAGATCCATTTGGTTGATTGGTAAGAAAAAAAGACAGCCATGACTATGAGAGGGCAGTTTAAATATATAAGAAAGGATAGCTAATTAATCTGGGAAAAGAAAAGAAATTTGACCACAGATTAAAACGAAAGAAAATATAGCCGCAGACAAACTGAGCTCCATAAATTGATGATCACCAAGTTGAACATTTGGAATCTCCCAATTTGGTCTTAAAGTTGATTGCACATCACACACTATTAATTTACATATATTGAGTAACAAAATTTGACTAACACGAGTAGTGTAGCTCAATGGTACTAGGATAGAGACCAGGATACGAGCCTCGTTCCCACACCCACCAACTCAAATGTGATAATAGGATATGTTTATATACCATCCTAACATTGGTAAATTATCCACATAATCGTATCATAATTATAAGGTCATAAGATTGAATTCTAATAACGTTTTAGATAACAGAAACCAAAAGCCCATCTGCTTATATAAATATATATAAGTCCATTATTGGGTCCTAAACCAGTGGAAGAAATTCAAATATTTTCGATATTGAACAAGGCCCAGTTTGGACCACAATATTTGGCACTAAACTTTTCAAGCCAGCGGAGGATCAATTCGGGCAGGCCAACCCACCCAACATTTTTCTGTTAAAAACTGTTTCTCGACTCTGCTGGAAAATTTCATTCCAGTCTTACTTTTAAATTTCATCCTTGCTAGTTCTTCATCTTCACAATCTGTGCCCCAATTACAAATATTTCAAATTAAGGAAAGTGGAAGTAGCTAAAGGTACAACACACAGCTTTGTTTCTCGGTCACAAACGATTGGCTCCAGATAGTTATAGCATATATCAGTAAGAGGGGGAAGAAATAATTCAATGGACAAAAAAAGGAGCAAAGTTGGCATTCAAAACTCACGCGGACTCTTTAGCTTCTTCTGCTGCCTCCTCCTCTTGTAATTTCAGGAGAGATGGAGGTGGCCTAGGAACGATGCTCTTCTTCCATTTCCTATCCAGCTTTCTTGACAACCTCTTGTTGATTCCTTCCTCCAACTCCCTCTCCCTCTTAACTGTCAGCATTCGGGCTATCTATTTCCAAAACCATAAGAATAGAGATTAGAGATGAGACAAAGATGGGAAGGCATCTCAGAGAAGGTTAGGGTTCAAAATACAAATCAAGGAAGTATTCTTTTGCAAGTCATGTAACTCCTCCCCCTCCTTTAAGAAGTAATGACCATGAAATAAGTCAATAACTAAACTATAATGCCAGCAACAGCTTCTCGACCTAAATTCACTTTACATGAGCAAAAGCACCATTGCAGTCTGTATCTCATAGTGATTGCATGCATATATCAACATTATATCCTAGTCGGGCATGGTACAAAAAGGCGAAGGTCAATCAACCTACAAATGCAAGATTGTTATCATGTAGCTGGCCAAACAATCTCATCATTGTTCACTATCCAATTCTCTTTCATCTTAGGCCATTTTCCCACATCTCAAAACCGACTTAACCAAAAGGCAAAGAGTGGAATACATATAGAAACATCACAACATTTTCATGAGCCAGAATTGAACATCTTTTATAACGTAAATGCTACATAAAGTGCATCAAATGTTAAGATAATTAGTAAAGGAACACAAATTCCCAATATAAAAGAAGAGCTTCAGTGGCAATAGCTAATTCACATCTTTCTAAACTAGCAAATCACACATTCAACCACCAAAATCACCAATTTTCTTGCAGCATTTTAATTTTACGCAATCACAGAGCAGCATTATTGTTGATGAGATTAAGCATTATCACGAGAATCACATACTAACCCTAAATTCACGATCCAAATGCTTCACTCAAAGATCCAAATTCACTCTCACAAAATCGGAACACATTCCACATCAAACCAAAAACCCCCATCAAAATCGACACAATTCAAAAGGAAAAAGACCAACAGGAACTCAAAAGTCAAAAGAGTTTTTACCCTTTTCCGCATTCGGCGAAACTCGCTGGACTTGAACTCATTCCGCGCCGAGCGCTGGAGGCGGAGCATGAACAACTCCCCTTTAAGGTCGACAATCTCTTCATTCAGTTGCTCGGTCGACTTCTCCCTAATCTCCTTCAGCTCCTCCTCCTTCTTCGCCATCATCACCACCGATGAAGAGGAGGGAGAAGCAGCTCGGCTCCATGAAACGGCGGGGCGGCGCGAGGGGCAAAGGTGCGCGACACGGACGCCGTGAAATGTGGATGGGGTGAGGGGCCTTGCGAGGTTTGATTTGGCCGGGAAAATAACGCTCGAAATTGAGAGGCTCGTCATCTTCTCTGGCTGCTGCTGCTGTTCTACCTATTAAGATAAGGCTATTTCTTCTATTGCTTTTTTAAGCGCGAATGACTTTGTCTTTTGGTCCCTCACCTTTGTTTACCTTCACTTTTGCACCTTATTTTTATAAATATGTTGCACTATAGTCCTCTCTTTCGGTCCTATTGCGATGGAACCATCAACCATGTTGAATTATAAACTAATTATCTATTGAAAAGTTGTTTAAATCGTCATCAGGGTTTTAAAATTATTCAGAATCAGAATTTCTAGACCTCATTCGTAGACTACCCCATCAATAATCTAAATTAATTCAATTGTTACTCATTTTTCTCTTTTATATATATACGCATAACTTACAAATAAAAAGTAGCGCTAGTTGAGTGTTTCCAATAAATTATAATTCATTCCTAAAAATATTTCTTGTTAATGCTTATTCATTTCAGATTCAATATGATTACAACTCTATAAAAGAATAAGATAGCATCAAATAATAAAAATTGGCTCATTTAATTCGTATTAAATATGCATTTAATAAATTAGAATTAGTGAAGAATGGCGGTCTATTCCAAACTATAGATAGTGAAGATGACGACGATCGCTGATTAGGAGCGCCAATAGCAAAAACTGGAGTGCAGATAGTCCCTTTCCATTTTAATCACATTTTCCACACTTTAATTTCTACTTTCTTCTCCCGATCTTCATCACAATTACAGATATTCCACTTTTATTTTTTCTTTGTCCATCTCTGAAACCCCTAATTTCAATCCGTTTGCGCCATTTTTTCCGAGCTCCAATTCGATTGGAGGCTATTTCATCGCGCCAATCAAACCCTAGATGTGGCGAAGGCGCAATCGAATCTCAAATTCGGAGGTAGCTGAGTTGTAGAATAGGCATACCGTTTATATTCGGACGGAGCGAGAGATAGAGAGGTAAAGGTAGGATCGGATGAAGTGAGGGAAGCATGGGGGCGGCAGGGTCGAAGCTGGAGAAGGCATTAGGAGACCAATTTCCGGAAGGCTAGCGTTATTTCGGTCTCGAGAACTTCGGCAACACTTGCTACTGCAACAGCGTGCTTCAGGTTTTTGCTCCTGTTGATTCGTTTCGTCTTTCTTTAAGCTGTGGATTGTTTGTCGGTGATCAAAGAGGACATTTACATTCGCTTTGGTTTTTGAATGTAACTGTTGGAAGGAGTGGATTTCTTCTTGAGATGGGAGAATGTATTTGGAATTAGATTATTTTCATTCTTCGGATGAGTCGACAGTTGATGGTGTTGAAAGTATGCTTTTTTTGCATCCATTGATTGACCCTCGGATTTGATTGAAATGCTTTTGTGGTTAAAAAGTTTTTGATCATTTACTCTTTGGGCTAATTGTGATAAGAGTTTCTTGTTTCATTTCTCATATAATGTATATGTGTTTGTTGGTGAATTTTATCAAGTTAAACATTTTTAGATGAAGAACCACATAGATGGGTAAGTAACTATCGTATTTTACATGCAGAAGTTAAGATAGATGCTTCATTCTCGTGGGACTATATTTGCAGTTGTAATCAATTAAATTTTGCCTATCTGGAAGACAACCTTTGGTTAATTAGTTCATCTTCAATGCAATTTTCCAAGTTGTAACCTTTGCTGATTAGTCGCCATTTTTTTTTCCAATCATGGCTTTATACCTCAATGTTGCTAGTATTGAGTGACTGTTTGTACTCTCAAATTAGTACTCTTTTCTGTAAACATTTTGGTGACTTGTTCAACTATGCTAAATTCTGCTGATTGTTTTGCAGGCTCTTTATTTTTGTGTTCCATTTCGTGAGCAATTGATAGAATATTATTCCAATAACAAAAATCCTGCTGATGCTGAAGAAAATCTGTTGACATGCTTGGCAGATTTGTTTTTGCAGGTATGTTTTTAGGTTGAAAAAATATTAAAAAACAGTTCATATTGAGTGGACATATTTCATACCTATGGAAATTTGTAATAATTATATTTTCTCTCTTTGCTTGGATTTTGTTAGGGTGATTATCCACCTTGATGTAGTGCCTACTGATATCATGAGTTTTAAAATAGATGTGGGAATCAGCTTGTAACTTGATCTGCTTAAACATAATTTAAGGTTTCACATTTTCACTCACGTCCAGCAAAAGCAATGATATTGAGACAGACAATTCCTGATGTTACTTTGTATTTTCTTTGGGGAAAATGCAAAGATGCACAATTGCTTATGGTAATTGCACACTCTAGTGTCAATGTTACATATCAGATTGATTCAGCTACTTCTTAAGTCTTTTGTCAAGCTTTACTCGTTCACCAACAAACTGAATTTGAGTGGAGCATTTGATGCTCTTATAGAATCATAACTAATTCACTTGCAAGAATCACCTCATTTTGAGAAGACTTGTCCACCAGCAAAATGAATTTGATTGGAGGAAATGCCTTTTGATGCTCATATAGAATCACAGATAGTACTAGATTATAGGTTTTAGGTAGGCAGTTTGGCTATTTCAATTGCAAGAGTCGTCTCATTGAGTCCAAAATTGTATTGGTCGTACTTGAGTTCTTGAGGGAGAAACTTGAATTTGTTGGAGCCTTGGAGGAATCCCAGGTGTTGTAGAATGATGATGCCTAGCAAGACAACTCTCATGTTGAAAGCTCATCTAAAAACTATCATGATGTTTATCAAATTGATCATTATTTCCATATCAACTTTGTCCACCAATTTGATCCTATCATTTTCTGGTTTGAATTTTCAGTTCCTAATCTGATATTGCATTTGTAGATAACTGCTAACGTCATATTCTTAAATAGATTTTAAGAAGCAATCTTATGTTCTTGAATTTGGCTAACTCCTGCTTAATCTGTAATCAAGATCGAATAACCTGAATTGTGGTTCAAATTTCAACCTCTTGTTTGGTGTGGTTTACATTTGAATTGCTAGAGTAGTTGTTACACTTTTACAGAGAGAAATCTAGACATATAATTCGGTGGAGTTTCAATCATTCCATTTCGTCAAGTATAATATAAAACGGATTAACAACTGACATGCAGTTCATCTAGGAAAAGAACGATGGGATATCCATTCTCTTTAAAAGGTTACTGTGCTCTGGTAATGATATGTGATTGTAAAATTATACACCTCTTTTCTGCAACATGTATACACCATGCAGTTGTGATTCATAAGTGAGACTGTGAGAGTTAATCTATGATTCTGCATGTTTAGACTAAGATTCCAAGTCATACAAGTATTTCTGTAACCTTCCCTTTTACTAGTGGCACTTGATTTTGCATGCAGATAAGCTCACAAAAGAAGAAAACCGGTGTTCTTGCTCCTAAGCGTTTTGTACAGCGACTGAAGAAACAAAATGAAATTTTTCGCAGTTATATGCACCAGGTATGGTAATAATCGGCCCTAACTTCCAGATGATTTTCATCTCTAGCCATGATCAAAAGAATTAGACATGAGTACCAAGCTGCAGTTGTTAAAAGTATCCAAAATCCATAGGAGCATGCCACATCTTAATTTTATATCCATTAGTGCTTCTTATGAGTTTCTTCCATGGTTCAAAGCTTCTCAGTCATATTATATCTGCTACTGCTGTAACATATTATGTACAGGATGCCCATGAATTCTTGAACTATTTGCTAAATGAACTGGTTGACATACTGGAGAAAGAGGCTCGAGCTGCTAAGAGCGATCAAGAGATTTCCGCCAAAATTGCAAATGGACCAACAACTATATCTTCGAATGGTCCCTTAAAGGAACCTGTAGTTACCTGGGTGCACAAGAATTTTCAGGTAAGTTTGTTTCACTATTTACCCTCAGCCTCAGATCACATAACCTCCTTTTGAATCTCCTGTTTCTCCTTTTGGTATATTGATGCAAAAGACATGTGATTTTCTTTTGTACATTTGTTACTCTGCTTTCTATATTTTTGTTTTTCATCAACTTGGAAGACAAGTTCTTTTCATCTTGTTTTTGGGGGGAGTGGGAGGGGTTGATTATAATCACACCTGATGTGGTCTTATAAGGCATTTTTTGCCATTTATGTATTCACTTTGTTTTTGTAATTGCTACTTGTCATGTTTCAGGGTTTATTAACAAATGAAACAAGGTGCTTGCGTTGTGAGACAGTAACAGCAAGGGATGAAACATTTCTTGACTTGAGCCTGGATATAGAACAGAACAGTTCAATTACAAGCTGTTTGAAAAATTTTAGCTCCACTGAAACTTTAAATGCCGAGGACAAATTCTTTTGTGACAAATGCTGCAGGTTAGTTGTACTTTTCATATACAGGAGAAGTGTTAATCTCTCTGATATGCGTTATGTTTATATAGTGATCCACTGATCGTTCACCGGTAGAATGCCTCCTACAAGCTAAATGGTCACTCTATTTATATCCAGCTGATTGTAAAAGTCTTGCTATCTCATAGTAATTTCTAAGGGTGGCTTGGGCGAGCTCGTGCAGATTTTTTTTTTTTGGATTACCAGTTGGATAAAATTTGCGCTAATTCAACCAGTTCTGTTTGATCTTACTTTGCTCATTTAGATTTCTTTTTGGCGAGGATTTACTTTATGTTCAAGATGTTATAACAGGGCATTGCACTCTAATTTAGAACATGATCTAGTGCACCAAGGGTGTTTTAAGTTATTTTAGTCATCATGTCCTTGCATTTTATTCAATTCAACTGTTGAATGAATATTGTTGCAACGTGCAGCTTACAAGAAGCTCAGAAGAGAATGAAGATCAAACGGCCACCTCAAATACTGGTAATACATTTGAAAAGATTCAAGTACATCGAACAACTGGGACGGTACAAGAAGTTGTCATACCGTGTTGTCTTCCCACTTGAGCTGAAACTCAGCAATACGGTCGAGGATGCAGATGCTGAGTACTCCTTATTCGCTGTAGTTGTCCACGTAGGAAGCGGGCCCAACCACGGACACTACGTCAGCCTTGTGAAAAGCCACAACCATTGGTTATTCTTTGATGATGAAAATGTGGAGATGATAGATGAATCTGCAGTTCAGACATTTTTCGGATCAGCACAAGAGTACTCTAGTAATACGGATCACGGATACATCTTATTTTACGAAAGACTCGATGCTGGTAGCAGCAACACAAGCTGAGAGCAGGAGTTTCCAAATTTTTGCAGGAGTCAGATTTTGCCTTTTTTCTGAGCACATTGCATTCTGAGTTTTAAATTTATTTATGTTCTTTCTTGATCCTTACCCTTCCCTTGCTGCAATTTGATGGGAAAATTTTACTAATGTCTAGCAGGTTGAGATGAAATGTGGAGAGATACATACTTAGGGTTGTCTCCTTGTATAGTGGACAGCGCGAGCGCGCCGCCCGTTGTTTTCTGACAATAATGGGGGAAGATGTAGTAGTGTAAATGGTTATTTACTATGATGTATTATGTATTTGTATTATGCCTTTTGGATTTTGTTAGCAAGTATTGTCTGTATGTTTCTCTCATCTAAGTTATGGGGTTTTTGATGACTATGTAACACACTCCTGTTTGTATCTTTTTATATTCAGGAATATGTGAAATGAAGATTATGGTTTCATTTTATGAGGTTTCGCTCTCCAAATTTTCGCATATTCCAATCATTATCTTCTTTGTTTTTAGGTACTTGGGAAATACGTCCTTACATCAATCTATTTTCTCCGTCCATATTTTTATTAATATTTTGTTGTTTTGATTTGTCCAAGAAAATTGCTTAACGTGCCAAACTTGTCATTTAAGAAAGAAAAAATACTATTTCACTTTTAACCTCACAAATCAATATTATTATTTACACTTATGTTATTTATAATTATCATTGATGGATCCATTTTTAATCTTACACATCATTACTTTATCAATGTAAATTAATTTTATATACGTGGGATCCAAACTCCATTAACTATATATATCTACTCAAAGTCAAAAGACATTATTAAAACTCAATTGTGTTGGATCAAAATCTTACACATTTCGATGGACGGAAAGAGTATTTTTTTTTGCGTGTTTTGTATTGGTAGTCTTTTTCGATTGAACAATATAATATTTCGTCATTTATATAATTTAATTATATGCTTCTTTTGTCTAAATTATGACGAGAGATGCAGTTGCTATTTGGAGTACGAGTAAAGTAGATAAAGTTTTTTTTTTTTTTTTTTTTTGTAATAATAATCTCTTTGTGGTGGAGTGTGTATTTTAATATTATCGTGGAGTGTGTATTTTAATATTGTTATGATGATATATACTTGCTTTGTCTATAGAAGATATCTTAAATTTTTTTAGACGTTTCTAAAAATTAGTATATTCGATTTATAGATACTATTTTACAATATATTATCCTCAATACATTAAATTATTTACTCATTTAGCCACATATGACTTACTAATTTAATTCAATTAAAGTTCATCATCAACTAACGTGTGAGACTCTTATTTCATTTACAACACTACTTCTCAATATATTATCCTAAATATATCAAAATATTTACACATTCTACCAATTATCCTGATCAATTTAATTTAAGTTATGGTCCATCATCAACCAATACATGAGTCTCTTATTTCATTTATAATACCTTCATCTACTTTTTCTTAAAAGTTATGTTGTCTCTTATAACAATTTTTTGTGAATGTAGAGGGTATATCACATGTAATTCTAATAATGTGCATGTTTGTAATAGCATGATTATTTTTTAAATCTTGGTAAATCCATAAATGCGTTATTATGCGAATTGGCATGCCAAACAAAACTTCAATATTAAACTCTCCAAAATGAAGGGGCATAAATCTAATTATCGCAAAGTTTGGTACATAAAACATAAATTTAAAGTAAAATGATGAAATGAATTCGTTGCGTTGTCAAAACTCAACATAACGATAATAGGGAGTATAAAAAATGATTAAATCTCAACAATAAAGAATTACGGATTCTTGCTTGTTGTGCGTGTTTTAAAGTGAAGCGCCGCCGCCGTGGCTGTTTTTTCCCCTAACTATCGCCGTTCTTGAACCCCAATTCTCATATTTTGCATCGCCGACCCTTCGCCTTTAGCTGCGGCGGTCGAGATCATGGCGGCTACTCATCAGCTCAATGTGGAGGAGCGGCCGTCGTGGGGGTCTCGGAGCGTCGAGTGCTTCGAAAAACTCGAGCAGATTGGGGAAGGGACTTACGGGTGAGGCCAAAGTTCCCCCCTTTTTTCCCTTATCTTTTCGTTCAATAGAATAATTTCCCCCTTTTGGAAATTGTTGATATTTCGTTGGTGATTAATTTTCTGCTACCTATTTGAAATATGCGTGATTCTTCGATAGGGTTGGTGTAAATGTGTTTAGGAATTCAATTACTGTCTCCTTCTCTGTCTGTGCGCACAAAAATTGTTGGCTGCACCTGTTGAATTTTGTTATTTCCTCTATTAACTTCTTCAGTTTCAATTTTGGTTTTTGTTTTCAATCATTTTTTGTTTCCCCTCCTTCTTTGTATGGCCATGTATCACTATCACTATTAGATTATTTATGAAGTGAAGGCGATGTTTTCCCTGCCACCATGGTATTAGTATCATTTAGAAACAAAAGGTAACCAAAGGTCCTGTCCTCAGTTCTTCACCCTCCCATTTAATCAAATTTCCATGTGTAAATCCTCTGTAAAAAGTAAACCTCGAGTTCTTAGAACATGTAGTTTTCCAACAAATAAATATTTTGATGCTTTCTATTTTCGGTTCACTTGTTATGGTACTTATGGGTGGCTGTACCAACATGCATGGACAAGTTGAAAGTCGATTGAATTCTCCTACGGCCTACGCATTTTGAAGAGAGGTTGTGAAATCTCATACTTTTGGATACTCATAGTTGAATTTCATACATTTAATTAATACTACAATGAGTTGATCTATCATCTATCAAGGATCCTATTACAAAATTTTTCCTTCTATGATATGATAAAAGGCATCTGCAAGTACAATTTTTTATGCCTCATGATTTTAAATTTTTCGTCTTTTTACTAAGTGGAGGATGATATGTGGTTTGAATATTATTAAGATGGAGTTCTCTGCTCCTTCTGTCAGCAGTTTTCTTAACATATAGACACACACCCATGAATCCTTTGGTTCTTCAGTGTTTTGTAAATTGGCTGAAGCATTGTAATGTGTTCTGGTAATGGGGGAAATCTTTTCTGATATAGTACTCTGATAAACTCAAATGTGCTCTTCTAACTTGTTCGTTTTGTATTTCTGTTTCCTTTTCCTTCCCCAGTCAAGTATATATGGCCAAAGAAAAGAGAACCGGAGAGATTGTCGCTTTGAAAAAGATACGGATGGATAATGAAAAAGAAGGGGTATAGTTCATCTCCTCAGACATTGCCTATCCTATAAAAATATTATAAACTTGACATTCTAAATGCCAATAGCTGCCTCTGGCTGGTTCTCAACATTTTCTACCATTAAATATTTGACGTAATTTACCCTTCATTGCAGTTTCCTATCACTGCGATCCGGGAAATAAAAATTCTAAAGAAGCTACAACATGAAAATGTTATTAAGTTGAAAGAGATAGTGACATCTCCCGGTACTTTTTATTAAAAATTAATTTTGACTTTCTTGATATACCAATTCTCATTTTTAACATGTTGTGTTTGCTTTATATAGGACGTGAAACCAATGAGCAGGTGCAGCCAGGTAATGACCTGACACTCTGCTCTTCAATGATGGGACCCTCCTTGATTCCTGTTACTGAGCACCAGTATGGTACCTTTCTTTTTAGTTGCAGATGCAGAAAACAATAAGTACAAGGGAAGCATTTATATGGTGTTTGAGTACATGGATCACGACTTAACTGGCCTTGCAGATCGTCCTGGACTAAGATTTACTGTTCCACAAATAAAAGTACTGCAAGCTCCGGAGACACGTATTATTAGCTCTTCTGCTCAGTAACTTTCTGCCAGTGGAGAATTAACTGTATATTGTTTTGTAGTGTTACATGAAGCAACTACTCACAGGTCTTCATTACTGTCATGTTAATCAAGTGCTTCACAGGGATATAAAAGGTTTGAATGCGTGTGATGTGTTATATTTAGAATTAATATTGCATAAGTGCTGAGAATTTGATAGCACCTCAATGCAGGCTCCAATCTTCTAATTGACAATGAGGGAAACCTAAAGCTTGCAGATTTTGGACTTGCACGTTCCTTTTCCAATGACATTAATGCTAATCTTACAAATCGGGTTATTACATTGTGGTACAGGTAAATCCTCTATTGTTTATCGAGCATATCCATTCAAGATTCTGGTAGTAGTGATGACTCTGATTTTACCTCGTTATTATGCTGTTATTATGTAGACCACCAGAGTTGCTTCTTGGAGCCACAAAGTATGGTCCAGCTGTTGACATGTGGTCTGTTGGTTGTATCTTTGCCGAGCTATTGTACGGGAAACCAATCTTACCGGGAAAGAATGAGGTAAGGATTATCTGTGAACCTTGTGATGAAGTTTCTTATGCTCATTTAGCTTTCCAGTGCACTTTTGGTCCTTGTTCAATGAAACAGGATAATGATCTTGAAAATGTGTTGTGTGGATTGTGTATATATTTTGCAAATACATGCATCTTTATACAAGATGTCATAGACCTGGCCTTCGTCCAGTTCAAACAGCTTGAACTAGTCTTCTCTATTCATGTTAACTACTATGGCAATGTGGAAGCCTGTCTTAGAAAGATTTGATGTTAGTGTAGATGGAAAAGGAAAAGTATAACAGAGTTATTTCTCTATCTCTCTGAGAAGAGAAGATAGAACCTTATAAATCCCTAGGATGTAAGCACCAACAAAGCATCTCGTTTCCTAGTTATTTGGTAAAACTCTTCACCTATGCCGAGGGAGTTGAGGAATAGGAGAAGAACCGTGAGAAAGAAAAAGCAAACGAGATGAGTGAAACCTTAGATGCTGCGTCTCTTTCGGAAGTGATTTATGATATTCAGGGTGCGCCTTTGAGTTTTCTTTCAAATTTAACCAACACATATTGATTTTGTTGTTCAAAATTGAGTTGAGTTAGACTTGAGTATCACTTTTGAACAAACTTTGCCCTTGTTCATCATAGTTATGCTGATTAGTTCAGTAACCAGGTTTTTTGCGAACTTAATATCATCTTGTATTCATCCTTATTGCAGCCGGAACAGTTGAACAAAATATTTGAGCTTTGTGGAACCCCTGATGAGTTGATGTGGCCTGGTGTTTCCAAGATTCCTTGGTATAACAAATTTAAGCCTACTCGTCCGATGAAAAAACGAATCCGGGAGCTCTTTAGACAGTTAAGTTTCGGAGCCAAGTCTTAGATATATATGCTATTTCGAAGTTCTCTATTCCTGTTCATAGTGTGCTGAATGGTTTGCTTCGCAGTTTTGACCGACATGCTTTGGATTTGTTGGAGAAAATGCTCGTTCTCGATCCTGCTCAGGTATTTTCACATCTAGTAAAGCTGCTTTCTTGTGCTGTGAACAACTCGTTATGTGATAGAGTAAAGGGAATTGAAGCACACACAAAAGTAATACTAAATAAACATGATCCTGCCGCAATGATCAAATATATAGATTCTTGCGACTGTTACATGTCACTTTTACCTAGTTATTTAATAACAGCTACTTTTTTTTTGTTTGGGGGGGGGGGGGTGTTTACTTGACTGGTAGGTTGGATATATAATAATCCAAGCTAAACTATCCGTTACTTTGCTGGATTGGTTAATTTTGAACTTTGTTGATCATCTTATCGTTCATATATTCAATCCTATATTTTATCGTATTCAAGCCTTTTCTCATCTTTTCTCTTCTTTTTGCCTCTCTTCATGTCTCAAAGAGAATTTCAGCAAAGGATGCTTTAGATGCAGAATATTTCTGGACTGATCCCTTACCGTGTGATCCTAAAAGGTATGTTCGACACTACTTTTATAATATTGCAATTTGATGGAAGAATTCGATTTGAGGATGAGTTTGAAATGACTCCATATCAGGTGAATTTCAAATCCAACTAAAATCATTCAAAAGTAATCCAAGAAATAGTTAATACTTAGGGCCATGTATTTGCAAATCTATTACTGAATGAGCTTATCCGAACAACATTATTGGATCTGTTATGTAGGTCAGATGCCTTGAAATTTTGTGTTTTTGCTTTGGTAGTTTGGTATATTGCAAGGATTTAGGGCAGGGACACGACATATCTGAGTTTTTTTGCTTGTGCAGTTTGCCAAAGTACGAATCATCACATGAGTTCCAGACAAAGAAAAAGAGGCAGCAACAACGACAGAATGAAGAAATCGCAAAACGGCAGAAGTTGCAGCATCCACAGCAACACGCTCGCTTGCCCCCTATCCAGCAAACCGGGCAGTCTCATCCACAGCACTGGAACGGTCCCGGTCATCAGATGAACAACTCTCAGATGGCCATGACCGGTGCACCTAGTCACCATCAGTATGGAAAGCCCCGCGGCCCACCAGCGGGGGGTCCCAGTAGATACCCTCCGGGCGGGGCTGCTGGTGGCGGCTACTATCAAGACCGCGGAGGCCAGAGTGGGGGCTATAGTAGTAGTGCCCCATTTCCCTCACAGGGGAGAGGACCCCCGCCGTACCCTGGAAACACTGCCCCCACAAACGGCCCCCGAGGAGGAGCAGGTACTGGATACGGGGCGCCTCCTAACTACTCGCAAAGTGGGCAATATGGGGGAAGGGGTCCGAATCCAATGGGTGGCAACAGAAACCAGCAGTATGGTTGGCAGCAATAGCAAGAGCAAAGACAAGTAAGTAGTCGTTGCATTGCATCATATACGCATAGTTTGTTCCGTAATACGGACGAGGGAGGGGGAGTTGTTGTGTGAACGTGGTTACAGTTTTGCAAATTGTTTCTTATATCAAGTGATTCTTCTTCATCAAATGGTATAGATTGGTCACTGAATTTACACATTTAACCATGTAGGATTTTGTATCTTTTTCGTGAGCCTTATATGCTGTTGGTATTCTATTCGTGGATCTGCCAATATATATTCATTTATTTGCTTCATTTATTTAGTAGATTGAATTTATTAACATTAGTAGAAAAACAGCTTCACCTAGTTCCTGGGCTAAACACACTTGACATATTTGAGCTGCATGCATAGGAGTTGCTGCTGCTGCTGTTGGGGAACATATGTTTAGTCCTCTTACAACATATCCTGTGTCAACCGTGGTTGTAAATATAGTCCCCTTAATAGGTGACCCGAATGAACATGTAGGAGACTGCTGAGAAGACGAACAAGAACAATCCAGCAAGTGGTGCCAGGAACGCCTGTGCTACTGTTTCTTTTCTTGCGCTCATCATTATCGAAACTGGCATCACAATAAATATATCAATTAAATCTTTTCATTCCCAAATCAAAACAATATTCAAATTTGATGTAGAATCATAATTGAACCTCAGAGTAAGGGATCCGTTTTTGGATTTTTCTAGCAGGGCAGCCGGCATTGCACCGCTCAAGTCACTGCAATAAAAAGACCATGCAAATCACTCTCTCTGTCTCACAAACACAATGATTGTAATTTTTTATTTAACTCACAGGTATGTCAATGAAGGTAGCCAAGACAGAAAATCAGGTACCTCCCCTGTTAGATTATTATTCGATAAGTCCCTGCAAAAATAAAAGAGAACAATTAAATAATACTACTAATTAAGTTGATTCTCCTCCATAATTACGTATTTCTTCAGTTTATGGATGATATAAAGATTGTAGCATGGTCAAATATTTGATGTTGATGCATTCATGAATTTGATTATTCAAGTATATAGTTAGGATTGATGCACACACTTATTAACCATAATATAGTAAAGACAAATATTGGTACATATATGTTGCGGTGTACGTGCAAATTTTGAGAAAAAATAATCATGGAAAAGATTCTTACGTTATATAAAGTACATATATACAGTAACATTTATGTATAAAAAGTTAGGTAAATCTGGTATGTACGGTACGTACCTTGAGTTTGGTCGGTTTCGGAATGAAGGAAAAGTGCTTGACTAAGTAAATATAGAGAAATTATCTATGTAGGATCCAATTGTGCTACCCTACCCGTCCCGTCCAGATATTGCGATATACATTAATCTCTCTCGTTGAATTTGCCACCATGAAGGTATAGGTAATAGTCGTCGCTAAAATTGGCCGGGTTAAATACTAGTAGTTGGTTTGCGGTCATCTTTCCCATTTAATAATTTTCAGCTTAATTAAATTCCTCAAAATTAGTTAAATATATGCTCAATCATAGTATATATATGTTATCAATCATAAAATCTATTACGAAAATCAACGTGAGCTATCGAGATCCGAGGTGGTGTTGTACATAGGCCTCCGAGGCGTTCCCATGCCTTTATTCACAAGCCCAACTCTTTACTCTAACACGATTTTTACCGTCATACAATAATCAATTCCCCCTAGGCCACAATCGAGGCTTATGAAACCTAAAAGAAGAAATGGAAAAAAATTAAGTTAATTAGAGATCGTGGATATATATGGAGAATGTGCAAGCCTAAAAGGCATTAGGCCCTTTATTAGTAATATTTTTATTAAATTATATGATAAAATATAGAAAAATAATAATAATTCAATGCTTGGTATAGAAAGGGTTAAAACCTATTATAATTTCTTGTGAGCCTTTTTATAAGAATAGTCTACTGGGAATTGAACTCATGGCAATATGAATAATGTAAGAAACTTTGCCAATTACTCTAACAGAAGTATTTGCAATTTCAAAGAAGAAAAATATATACATACATATTAATTACATATATATATGAACTTTAATATTTTTGGGGACCCTCGTATTTTCGAGGCCCTATGCGGTCGCCCACCCCGCACGGGTCCCAAAATCGCCCCTGATGCAAACCTAATGGACTTTGGGCAAGGGTGTCGCCAGAAGCAGCTGCAAGAGGAGATGCATGTAGTTCTTTCATCTTTATTATTTTTGTGGTATCTTCAGTGCCAATAACCGGCTTTTTATAGAAAAGTTCAAATAGTTGAGGAATCTCTATTTTATTCCTTTGCTGTATATGTAAGAATAGTTTATACTATTAAATTCCATAGACCTTTGACTTTTACAAGAATAATGATTAAATTGATCGTTTTCGTATAACCGGCTAATAGACTCTTTCTTTTTATTATCTTTGCAAAATTCAATAAAGAAATAACCATTTCGAAATCATTAAACTAACTAGTAGAGAGTACGCGCGTTGCACATAATTTTTGAAAATTATACTAATTAATTTATTAGAGTTAAGTAATTGTAAGAAATTGCATATTCTTTCCATATCTAAGTATAAAATTAAAATTGTACTCGAATCCAATGAAGTTGATTATTGCTATCTAATTCAAATTTAGCACTCCTGTATTTAGAAAGTTACCATATTTATATGAATACTACATTTTTAATGTTATATCAATATTTGAATATTATTAAAATGTAAATATTTTAAAATTCATTAATTTATAGTATTACTGATTCATTTTTTTGCAAAAATATAATAAAAAATAAAACAGTAGCTAAGATAATTTCAATTATTGTCTATTTATATTTCGATTATAAATGCTTTCATAATTTTATTTCATTGATATACTTTGTAAATTTGTATAAATTTATACGAATTAAATGATTTCTAATGAATAAACATATTTTTATAGTATTTTCCTAATCCAATTCAGGGAAAAAAAAGTAAAGTAGAATGCAAATAGTTTTTAATGTATTTATGGATGAATAACAAAATAAATGAGATAGAAATAAATGTATATCTAATGAATTAATATATTCTTATAATATTTTAATATATACCTAATGAAATTTTAAATGAAATTTTAACCTTTTGTATTCTTTAAAATAATTTATAATTAGTTTAAGCTAGTATAATTTATTCTAACTTGTCCTTAACAATAGAATATATAATATATTAAACTTGTAGAATGATAATATGATATAGTAGTAATAGATTATTCTTCATAATGGTTATGAATGGATGTCCAAAATCAGATCATTATGATGTTAGCTGAAGAAGATGAAAAACCTACTGAATAACCTTTAAAGCTTAAAAGAGATATGTCTACTAAAGTAGTTGTGAGGATTGATAAAATTTACACTGATAAATCATTAGAGTTAAATAATCGAAAGAAATTTCAAAATGGAAATAACATTAGGAAATTTCAAATAATGGAAATAACATTTGCAAATTTATATGACTTATAAGAGTAAAAGTTAAATATGTTCTCTTCCTATTATTATTGGGGTGGGGAGCGGTGGGGAAAATGTATACCTGTAAACAAACCTAACTATTTGATTAACTTAATTTATGGCCGGATCAACTATTCGCGTGTCACTAATCAAAGAATGATTTTTTTACAAAAAAAATATTATAATCAAAGAAAGGAAAAAACTCACTCACACACTATTCTAGGATTTACTCGAACCCCCGATTTTTCAGTTGGAGGGGAAGCGTCTTACCAACAGATTGCGCTTCGTTATCATAATCAATGAATGAATTAATCACTTATAATTATAGTGTTATGATAGAACCACAACTTTAGAATGATTATTAGGAAACAAAGGGATATATATCAAATTGATTGCGGGTAAGTTTTAACCTAAATAACGCAATTCTCAATTTTTGATATAT
>JAYJMF010000020.1:694413-714720 GCA_036873715.1 Salvia sclarea
GAATCGGCGTATTGGGAGATCTCGACGGAGAAGAAGGTGGTGAACATGAGGTTCGACATGGTGGTGAAGGTGGCCTCACCCACGTTCATGGCGCGGCCCTCCCCACTGCACCTGCAGGATTTTAATAAAAAAGGTTGGTAGCGTGTGAGTGGAGAACTTTAAATGGAAAGTGACAATTTTATTTATGGACAGACTGAAAAGTAAATTATGACATATTTTTCATGGACCCAGGGAGTAATTAATAACGAATGAGATCTAGTGCCTGACAATTTTCGGTGTGCCACCATCTCCTATCATTTATAGTATCTTTTATTCAAAAAAATTATATAATTAATTTATTATAATACTATGAATAATATTTAGCTTTTATTTCAAAAAATGAAAATTTAAATAAATGTATACCATAACTTTGGATGTATCAAGCCTATCAATAAATTGTGAACCACTAAATATAAAATTAAATAATAAAAATAATTATATAATCTAATCTGATAGAATGAACACTTGTTAATAACTATATTATTAAACTAAAACATATGAAAAAGTTTAAAAAATTAAAATTGTGACACAAAGTGGGACATTGATCTCATGTCAATTTATATGAATTCACAAAAAGTAGTTGACTTTCGTGTTAGTAGAAAATGAGCCCACAAAGTACTGGAAAGTGTAAAAGTATTGTTAATAAATGAGAAAAGTATGTAAAGATATAAAAGTAAAGAATGATGTGTGGTCATTTCCACAAAATTATAAATATGCATAATTTTCGTTGTACGTATCAGAATAGCAAAAAGTGCATAAATATTTGCACCTTCCGACGTAGTCGGCCAGCTTCTGCAGCCGCTCCAGGCGGAGCGGCTGCGTGGCGTGGAGGGCTTGATTCGAGAAAAGCTTCTCCCTCGCTATGCGGCGGAGCTTCTTCCACATCTCGGAGGTGGCGGGGAGCATCGGCATCGAGATCTCGTCGTGGCCGAGTATGCACACCGCGACGGGGGTGAACGGCCTCGAGAAGACGAGGCCTTGCCGCTGCAGCACCTCCCTCGCCATCTCCGGGGAGGAGACGACGACGGCGAATTGGCGGCCGAGGCGGAGCGACATTAACGGGCCGTAGGTTTTGGCGAGGGCGGCGAGGGATCTGTGCGGGTTTTGGCCGAGTTGGAGCATGTTGCCCAAGATCGGGAGACGGGGCGGCCCCGGCGGGAGATTGCCGCCGCGGCGCCGCCGCGAGTGGACGAGCCATGCCGCTAGGAAGGCAAGAGAAATAAGGAAGAAAGCTTGCATTTTTACTTTTATTTTTTGGGGTTTGTTTGATATGTTTTTGTTTGGTGCTTGCCTCTATATATATGTATCAAGCCTAGCTAGCATAAGTGTAATGTATGTTAGTTGAAATAGTGTATTAATTGAACTTGCTTATATAAATGAAACTCTCGTACGTTGGAATATAGAGTCTCGAATGAGTACGTAGGTCGATTTTGACTCCTTTTTTCAAACATTTTTATTATAAAAAAATAAATAAGTTCATAAAAACGTATACTTATTCTGATAACACTATGCAACGCCGCAAATATGAATCAACTATGACTTTATAAGGCTAAGGAAAGAGTAGTGCTGCGGAAAAATATCGAGAATACTGTATATCACACTTACCATACCGAAAAATATCGAAGAAATAAGAATTTCTGGTATAGTAATTTTTAGTGGCTAGGGTCAATACTGTATCCTTTGATTTTCGGTACGATTTCGCACTTACTGTACCGAAAAGTACAGAAGAAGTCGAAAATTTTAGTTCTGTATATACCGATATCTCGGTATTATTTACAACTGGTAAATGCAATATATAGCGTAAAACTGGTATATATTGTGAGGGAAGCCAAAGTAGTTTTTTCTTAGAAATTTAATATATAGCTTATTTTGAATCTTTCATTTTCTGAGTTTTCATAATTTTCCAGCCATGATTTAGAAGCGATCGATGAGTAAGAGTAATACAAATAGAAAGTTTGGGGTAATATATATAATTGGAACGGAACGTTTCAAAATTAATTTTAAATTGCGAAAATTTGAAAGATTGTGATTTAATAATCCATGAAATATAGTATAATTTATAAAGTTACATCAATATATAAGTTGACATTAATTAGTCGCAATAGTTAATTTAAGTTATCCTGATAGCTTAATATCAAGTATTGGAGAGTTTGAACTAGTAATTAATTGTCAGCAGATGTTCAAACTCAAATTATGTTTATTTCTATCCAAGTCAAGCACTCCGGGCATTATTAATTACAAACTGAAAACCTGAATGATTGGATTAAAGAATAATAGTCAAAATTAATTTTGTGGCTGGTCAAGTATACGACCTCACTGTATTTGAAAATTGTTTACAAGTTTGAAGAATGTGTTTAGTTTGAAGAATGTACATATTTGAATATTAGAATACGCCAATAAGTCATGCAACTGCATTCAACATCCTTAAGGGCATTTCGTTTGAGTGATGATTAATAAAAACATATGATCGAGTATTTGAAAGATAAAATGTTCAAACAAGTTCAAAACCGATCAATCCATGGCGCGTCAATCCTTTGAAATAAACAATTGATTAGTTTGACTATTATTATTTATCCATCTTATAAGTTCTTGCTAAAGTAAATGTATGATATAGTATTTGAAGGATAACATAGTCCAACGTTGACAGGTTCTTACAAAAATACTTTTTTAAGGCAATAAAATGATGGTAGCTCACTTCTTAGAAATTATAAAGTATGAAAGAGAAAAAATGAAAATAAAATAAAGTAAATTGTAAAGTAGAAGAAAGTAAACAATTGAAATATACAAGGCGTTAATTTATTTCCTTATTTGGGATCAAATATTATAAATGGAACAACTTAAAAAAAAAAACTGGACGTTATTAATGGGACAGTGGGAGTAACAGACAAAAAAGAAATGTCTAAATCTCATTTAGCAAGATTATCCACTACTAATACAACCACTTATGATTCATCAAAGCTTTTGTGGCCCCACATACAAACAAAAATATTAAACCAATTTATTTCATATAAAAGTGTTATATAACCATCAAATCTTGATGGGAATAGCTCTAAGGGGGATTTTCTTCTGCAATGCTAACCCAAACACATCTTCTCTTTGGAGTTGTTTGGATTCAGTCCCTTTTTCAAGTTTCCAATCGAAGTTATGGCAAAGAGTTGCCACCATGCAATGGAGCATTCGGCTAGCTAGGGGCAACCCTGGGCAAATTCTTCTTCCCGATCCAAATGGAATCAACTCGAAATGTTGTCCCCCAAAATCTATATCGTTGTCTAAAAACCGTTCAGGCTCAAAACTCTCGGGATTCTTCCATATGCTCGGATCTCTTGAGATAGCCCAATCGTTGATAAATACTTTTGTATTTTTGGGGATTATATACCCATTTATTCGTATTTCCTCTTCCGCGGCGTGGGGAGATAATAGAGGCGCGGCCGGGTGGTAACGGAGCACCTCTTTGATGGTGGCTTGTAAGTATGGGAGTCTTGAGATGTCTGATTCTTCGACGATGCTTTTGTCTCCAACAACGCTCTTCAGCTCTGCTTTCAGCTTCCCCATTTTTTCGGGGTGGAGTAGTAATTCCACCATTGCCCATTCCGTTGTGGCCGCACTTGTATCTGATCCTGCAATGATTAAGTCCTAAGGTATACAAAGCAGATAAGTCAGAACTGATTAATGTCTGAAGGGTTAATAGTCTGTAAATACACGAACTATTTCAAATTTGATTTTTAACCAAATCTTTTTTTTAGTAGAAAAATACTAGTTAATTTAGATCTTCTATATTGCACTAGTGGATGATAGATATGTGAAAATATTAATAATTTAGGATTTAAGATTTATGTAACCCTAATCTCTTAAGATTTCTAAACCCTAGGATCTGCCAACGTTCATTTATTTATGTAATAGAGAATGTAGCACATAAATGCAACAGAAGATCTCGCTTGCGCACAGTACGTATATTATTTTCTAATGGAATCTAGCCTAAATACTCACCACAAACATATGTTTGATTTCCTTAACGCTCAAATCATACTCATTTCCTTGAGATAGGTCTAGCAACGTCTCCAAGAAATCATCCTTTTTCCGGTGAGCCGGCGCCGATCGAGCTCTCAGCCGCTCGTCGATGAGGCTCTGCACCAACTCGAGCAGGCTCCCGAGGTGATAAGTGAGCTTCCTTCTCAATCCCTGTGGATCCAAAGGGTCGAAGATGGGGAAGAAATCTGCAATGTTGGGAACGCCTATATACCTCGTGACGGCGTTGACATGCTCCCTAAATTTCTTGTTAACGCCGGAATCGGAGCCGGAATCAGGGTATTGGGAGATCTCGACGGAGAGGAGGGTGCAAAACATGAGGTTGGACATGGTGATGAAGGTGGCCTCTCCCACGTTCATGGCGCGGCCCTCGCCACTGCACCTGCAGGGGTGGACACAGAAATTTAATTTCCGGGGTGCTCCGCTGTCAATACTACTCTCTTCGTTCGCAAAAAATATGACACGTGGATTTTGATAAAAAAAAAAGTTGGTAGTTATGTGAGTGGAGAACTTTAAATAGAAAGTAACAGTTTTTTTATGGACGGACTGAAAAGTAAGTTGTGGCATATGAGATCTAGTGTCACTCAATTTTTTGTGTGCCACCATCTCCCATATTATATTTTCTATTTAAAAAATATTTTTTATATAAAAAGTTTTATTGTAATACTTGTAATTTTTATTTTAAAAATAGTTTAAATATATATATATAATAACTTTGGATTTATCAACCCTATAGGTGAATTATGAATCACTAACGGTGAATTATGAATCACTAATGGTGAAATTAAATAATAAAAATAATTTTATAATCTTATTAGATGGAATAAACCCTTGTTAATAATTATATAATTAATTAACATAAAACATATAAAATTGAAATTGAAGAAAAAAAATATGAAAAAGAAAATCAAAAAAGTTGAAAGTGTGATACAAAGTGGGACACTATATCTCATGTGAATTTATATGAAGTCACAAGAATATCATAACAGCAGTGTAAAAATTACTCCCTCCATTCCCTATATATATATATATATATATATATATATATATAGGGGTTGGTAATATTTTCGTCTAGCATATCTTTCATGTGTATAGCACCACTAGTAGCATAACTGAAAATTAATTTCAACCACTGATCTAATTCAATGAAAGACCCAGATTCATTCCTATTTACTACGAAATGTAATTTTCCTACTTGAACCTATCCCTATATATATATATATATATATATACACATATGAACCATTTGACTCGGTGCAGAGTTTTCGTGAAAAATAGTTGACTTTACTGGTAGTAAAGAATGAGCCCACAAAGGTATTGCAAAATGTAAAAGTATTTCTAATAAACGAAAAAGGTAAAGATATAAAAGTAAAATATGATATGCAGTCATTTCCAGAAATATAAATATGCATAATTTTGTGGGACGTATAAAAGCTGCACCTGCCGACGTAGTCGGCCAGCTTCTGCAGCCGCTCCCGGCGGACGGGCTGCGTGGCGTGGAGGGCTTGATTCGAGAAGAGCTTCTCCCTCGCGACGCGGCGGAGCTTCTTCCATCTCTCGGAGGTGGCGGGGAGCATGTTCATCGAGACCTCGCCGTGGCCGAGTATCCGCACCGCCACGGGGGTGAACGGCCTCGAGAAGACGAGGCCGTGCCTTTGAAGCACCTCCCTCGCCATCTCCGGCGACGAGACCACGACGGCGAATAGGTTTCCGAGCTCGAGCGACATCAACGGGCCGTAGGTCTTGGCGAGGGCGGCGAGGGATCTGTGCGGGTTCCGGCCGAGTTGGAGCATGTTGCCCACGATAGGGAGACGGGGCGGCCCCGGCGGTAGATCGCCGCCCCGGCGCCGCCGCCGCGAGTAGACGAGCCGCGCCGCAAGGAGGGCAAGGGAAAGAAGGATCAAAAGTTGCATTTGTTTTTATTTTTTATTTTTTTGGGGGTTCTTTTGATATGTATGTATGCCTCTATTTATATGCATTAAGCCTAGCCAGAATAAATGTAATGTAGATTATAAATGAAGCCGAATTTACCTTTTTAAAACATTTTTATTGTAGAAAAAGAAAAGAAAAAGAGTTTATATACACGTAAACCTACTCTGATATTGAGAATAGGGCTGCCGGCTGCGGAAAGATATGGAGAATATTGTATATATACATTTACAGTACCGAAAAATACCAAAGAAATCGGAATTTTTTGATACGGTACGATACTGTACCCTTTGGTTTTCGGTACATATCGCACTTACCGTACCGAAAAATACCGAAAAAATCGAAACAATTCTGTACATACCATCACATCGGTATTGTTTACGACCGGTAGATATTGGTATTGCGGTATATACAGTAATATATATTAGAAATTTTCATTTTCCCGAGTTTTCATAATTTTCCATTGAGACACATTTACGTTAGGCCCGGCCCAATTAATGTATAAATAATGAAAGTGGCAACAATAATAGGGGGCGGCAAACAACAAACGGCTCCGTCTTCGGCTTCAATAATTAATATATAGATAATGAGACCGGCAACAATTATGCTTTTACGGCTCGCTCCGGGTTCGCCTTCGGCTCCCCCTCGCTCGACTCATGGCTTAGAATAGGAGCGGCAAATAATTGGCCTAACGTTAGGCCGGCCTAACGCAAATGTTTGTCATATTCATATCATCACTTTATCCTACTTTTCAACTCTCCTTAAATCCCGTGCCTAAAAGAAACGACACATGTTTCCCGGGACGGAGGGAGTAATAAATTTGTTAACCTCATTTTTTATATATACTAGGTGTGGATTCAAATACATTGGGTTTCCATTCAATTATAATTGTAATTTGAACATATGAGGTGGTTTTAGAGTTGATACTTTCAACACCCATCCAACAAAAAAAATGAAAATAGATAAAAATAAAACAAAATAATTTGAATTCTGTATGTAGTACTATTATATATATGCCTACCAACTTTCTTTAAAGTCTCATGTATACAATTTTCCATGCATGCTATATGAATATGTTAGTGCAGAATCGATAAGATTGACTATGACAAAACTGTTTTAAGCTCTAACACTTTAATAATTGAGTATGCATGATAATATATATGAAAGTTGGCATGAGAGGAAAAGATTTAAGGTGTGCCTAGTCTTAACAAATCCAATCCAACTTCACATTGGATTCCCAGCTTTTAAGATAACATTCTTTTGGGTTCTTTTCATTGACCTCCTCATTGGGCTGCATGCATGAGAGAGAGAGAGAGAGAGAGAGAGAGAGAGAGAGAGAGAGATGGTCAAAAAGTAACAACAAAAATTGATTAATGTCTGCTGCTAGACTCCATTATTTAGCTTTTAGGGAGATTCTTGTTTCCCTTTAAGCAGGCTTTACATCCCCTCATGTGGTTTGTTTTATACAAGTCAAGTTTCTTGTATTCTTCTCATTTCACCAATTCAATCTACAAATCTAATTATATATAAAACAACAAATATAACACTTGAAATAGTAAAGCCAAATGATGGGAAGTTAATGATAACATGTATGTACAATGTAGCCACCATGACCTATGCAAACAAATTTCATTTGAAATTTTGTAAGTCATATATATTTAATAGGTGTAATAGTTTATGAGCTTCTTCGACTCCACTCTGTCTTGTTGCATTAGGGCATGTTTTATTTGATACTTTTAAATTCCTGGCAAAAATGAGATTTTGGTGTTCAAGTCATAAGGTTAAGGAAGTCACTATTTTTGTATCCCGACGTATTCACTTCTACTACACCAGTCATGAATTGTCCTCATTTTCTAAAGTTACGATGACAAAAATATATTAAGAAGATTAATGAATGAAACAAAGATTACCTTTTTCTTCTTGTACAACTTCTGCACACCAAAATCTCATTAGGAAGATTACCTTAGGAAGAAATATATTAAGAAAGATGGGTTAATATCAGTTAATGTCCTAACGTTTCGCAAATTTTCACTAATGTCCCAACCTAAGCATATTCTTATTTTAATGCCCAACGTTTGAAAAAATTTCACTTAATGTCCCGCCGGTCAAATTCCGGCGTTAGATGCCTATGTGGCTTACCGGAGTGCCAAGTTTGCCTCCACATCACCAAAAAAAAATGAAAAAAAACAATAAAAAAAATTGACCGAACACCATCACCGACATCCTTGCGAAATATCCTGAGCTCTCCACCTTCAACCACTACCTGACCGTGATGCTGCTCGCTCCGGAGATAAACCGCCGCAAAACCATCACCATGTGTGCTGCGGACAACGCCACCATGGACGCCCTCCTCTCGAAGCACCTGACCCTCATCGCCGTTAAGAACGTCCTCCTCGCCACCACCATCTTCCAGTCCACCGGCTTTGTCCAGATCGACGACCTCAAAGGTGGCAAGGTCGGCTTGTCCCCCGTGTTTCCCTCGCCCGAGGCGGAGGCGCCAACACCCGCGCCGACCCCCGCATCAGTGGAAGGTCTCTCGGAGCAGCAGAAGAATAGTGTGCGTTGTATGTGAATTTTGTTTAGATGTTTGTATTTCAATATTTTAATCAAGAAGAAGATAACTTGGAGCTTGTTCCACGTTTTTGTTCATTCAATTTTCTGTTGTTTTTTATTTTTTTTTTTGGTGACGTGGAAGCAAACGTGTCATTCCGGTAAGCCACGTAGGCATGTAATGCCGGAATTTGATCGGCGGGACATTAAGTGAAATATTTTCAAACGTTGGGCATTAAAATAAGAATATGCTTAGGTTGGGACATTAAGTGAAAATTCGTGAAACGTTAGGAGATTAAGTGATATTTACCCAAGAAAGATTACTAAATGAAACAAAAGAGGTTAATTCAAACAAGCCCATTAATTTGAATTGAAAACACATATCAAATATTCAATAAATTGAGGCATACTATCTACTTCCCACTTGGACAAGACTTCTCTTGAAACCTTGAAAATCTCTCTAATCTCAAGTGAGCATATCTAAAGAGAACGACGAGATTGAAACAAAACATGGCAATAATGTCACATCATCATTTAATTTTTTACTTCAATTAAAAAGCTCTCAAATTCATGCACGTAGTGATAGAAATTTTGAACACCTTTAAACCATGACTTTAAATGCACATATGGCCCCCAAAAGTTTACCATTATAGAGTAATAAAAAATGGGTTTGGTTTTTTTTCTTAAACTAACAACTGTGATAGTCAATGATTGCAAAAATTGAGAAAGATTTTTATCCAACAATTCTAAGTGCCATAAAAAGATTGCTTTTATTCCCTACTAAAAGAAAAGGATTGCTTTTAATTACTTTCCTTTTTTTGTTTACGGAGAGGAGCATAAAGCATAATTACTGAGTTAGTGGGCCACTCTGACTTTGTGTGATAAGCTTTTAAATGGGCCCAAAAAAAGCCTTTGAGGGTTCCATGGGCCCACTAACACCGTTTTGGGCCCTCCGATTTATTAATCACCTTGGTTAAACGTTATTGATGTAACATTTTTAAAACTGATGAAGGGTTATAAATTAATAAAATTATTTATTTTACTAATAAAATGAGTTCTCTATGGAAAATCAAATAAATAATTCAATATCAATTTGTCAGGTGTAAACTGATAAGGGACATGAAATTCTAGGCCCAGATTGAGTGACACGTGGCCCAAGGGATCTTAGTTGTTGGTTTTGGGCTTCAGGCTTTAAGATAAAATTATCTAAAGGTATAGATTGAATGAAAGCCCAATATCAGATCCAGTTACCTAGCTAGCTAGTATCTCATATAGTCATATCACTGAAAAATCTAAATGCTTTCTATTTTTTATTTTTTAGGGTAAAGTTTAGAAGAAATATTCAAAATGGATTTTATTAAATTCAACAAGAGCTAGATCTCTTACATCTCTTACATTTGTAACAGATCCATATTACAATATGGTTAGAGAATCAAATAGAAACATCCCTTTCAGTATTATGTAAAAACTCAATTTGAACAATTGATGTTTTTATGATCTATGATTCTCATCAAAAGATGTATTATTATAAGATATAAATGACTTGTTTACTAAAAGTGATTAGATTGCGTCTTTTGTATATTATATATACACCATAATATTTTGTTTTCAATTCAAACCTAAGACACCTTTATAAAGCAATGCATGTGTATGTATTATGAAGATTTTTTAATATTTATATCACCCTAGGTGGGATAGTAATAAATGGAGATGATGATTTAGGTAGGAAAGAAAAATTTGGTAGGAAATAAGAATGAATAGGGAATATTGATTATGGTAAATCAATAGTTGAGATTTAATTTCGTTGCTACAATTTTGTGTTGTGTGTGCTACACGGATTACTGTGCAACACTAAAACCCTTCTTGTGCTAAGCTGCAACGGACAATGTGATAGACGGACATATTTTACATTTGTGCCACGAAAGAATGAAATATGTGCTAAACTAATATGTGCAATATAGTAATTTTGATTGTGCTACACAAATATAAAAGATGCACTAACTCACAAATCTATTTCTATTTCCTACACTAAAGAACTTTCTCACCACAAATCACCCTTTTAATACATATCTTAGTCATGCTATATATTAATTCTGTAATAAATTAAACTATTATAGGTCACTTTCTTACAATAAAAAAATACTAATTCACCAAAATTTTATTTTCCTGCCATAATTTATTTATATAGCACATAATTTAGCATATGTAACCATTGATACGACCTTACACAATATAAGACATACTTGTCAAATGCAACAAGCCTTATTCCATACCGTTGATGCAAATAGGCCCAAAGTGTATTATTTTATACATAAAAATACACTATGATAGTACCGAAAATTCCTACTTGATCCTGTCCTTGCCAATACGTCAAGATTTAACAAGTAAAAAAAGGAATACAGATTAATTAATATCATATACTATAATCATTGGCATGTACAAATCCTAACTCAAACCCTAGAATATGAGATGGAATGAAATATATACCAAGGAATGAGAAGAAAAGGTTCATTCATCCAAAAACCAAACTAAGCATAAAAAAATAACAATGCACAATTAAACACAAACAATTATCATTACATAAATATGTATGCAAAAAGTTGCAAACACATGATTAAGCACACTGCTAGTTCATGACAAGGTCTTCTTACAAAGTTACACCAACATAGCTAGAAGAAAATGGGTAGCTAGGCTTCAACAAGACAGCCTCCAACACCCACACAAACATACAATTAACCAACAGATTAACACATTAATATTACATTACAGTCTTCCACAAACACCAACTAAATCCCAAGTTGTGTAGTAGTTATTTGTAAACTTTAAGGTAATCAGTAGAAAGTTCTAGAAACGCTCCTGCAGATTGGGCTGCATCGGCTGCACACGGAAGGCGAAGGGCATCTGCTGCTGCGCTGCTTCATACTCCGCCACTCCATGGTGATCGTAAACGCCCTGCGCCTCCATCACGTTCTCATCCATCGGATCCAGATGCATCTGCCGCTGTTCATCATCAAAAAAATGTCACATTTCTAAAAAAAAAAAAATGTTACCATCAATTTTGTATAATGTATTAGTATATAGTAGAAAAAGTGTTGGATGTGATGAGCTTAATTACCAGCTTGAATAGAAGGTTTTGGTTCTCCTCCTCCATCATTTCATTCTGGAATTGTTTATTAACAATTAATCCAATGTTAGTAAATTGAAATAGCAATTGCATAACATGGAATTAGAATTGAGAGAAATTAAGGAACTAGGGTCATGTTTCATACATGTTTCCTCATCATCCTCACGAACTCCATCTGCCACCATAAAAAAAAGGAATAAATGTAGGAAAATTAAAAGAAAATTAATAAATATATTCAATGTACATATAAATGATTAGGACCTGTTTGGCTTTGAGAGTTGTGATTCCATTTTCAAGGGCTTCCTCCAACACCATCAGCTCCTTGTAACTCAAAGTCGATATATCTTCTCCTTTCAAGTGCCTATTTTTAATTTTTTTTAATATAAAAAAATGGCTCGTGTGGTAGAGAAAGGAAAAGAAAATATGAAAAATGAAAAAGAAAACCTCAAATTCTTACAAACCTCAGCTCAATCTGCATGCTATCATTGTCTTTCTTGATTCGGTTGATTTCATTGTCCAAATGCTGTTTTTTTTGCCGGAATAAGTGTTAATAAATCACCCTAAATGAAATTATACCAAAAATAAAATAAAGAGAGACCTAAATTATACAGATCTATGTATTAAGCTAATAATTTATTCAATAAAAAAACCCAGAGAAACCTTGATTAGAACCAACAGGCCAAGAAGGAGGCCTCATGAATCAGGTACAAAAAGGGGATCCCTACACAACTGGATCTATTTGAGGGTACATAAATACATAAGTTTCTTTCCCTTTCTTGTGCTAAGAAACTGCAGTACTAATCCATAATTTTTCTTTAATTTCATAAATTTTTGCAGCCATAGGAAAGAGAGAGAGTGACATTTTTGCTCACCAGATCTGTTGACAGATGTAACATCTCATGCAGTTTTTTGGAGTTCTTATCATGGAAAAAGTGCTAAAATGGTAGCTTATGAGAGAAAAAAGAAAGGCCCAAGAATAGATCCATATAAAGATCTCTCCCAAAATCCAATCTTTAAGCCATTTTACACACTTTCAGCAAAAACCCATCTTGTTTTTGCCAAATTCTTGCAAAAATTCTAGGGCTTCAATGATATGATAATAATAATAATAATACCTCATGTTTTGCATCCCAGAGCCTCTTTCCAGACAGTTTGTGGTACTGATCCAACATGTCAACCAAACTTCAAGAAGAAATTAAAATAAAAAGAATTATTTTATCAAACTTCAAAAAAAAAAAAAAAAAAAAACAACACACAGAAAAACAAACATACGTTGTAGAAGGGCTGCAGAATTCATGCATCTTTCCGGAGTTGGCGAAGATGATGACAGAGACATGAGCATCGCACAAAACGCTGATTTCCTTAGCTTTTTTCATGATCCCATTTCTTCTTTTGGAATAGGTGACTTGCCTGTTGCTTGAGTTTTCAATCCTCTTGATCTCAATCTTACCTCTACCCATCTTCAAAGATTGCTTCTTTTTTTTTTTTTTTTTTCTCTTTCTCTCTCTTGAATTTGCTTGGTTTCTCACCAGGAGAAAAAAACACTTTTAATGTTGAAGAGGAAGAGGGGAAATTGATGAGATACGAGGGGTATGTAATGGCATTTTCCCTTTGTAGGAATGAGGGACAAGAGACTTTCGAAAAACTCAGCAAAAGACAGCCGTTTAAGGAATTACGGTCTATTGACAAAGCCAAGCCAACTGTTAAAAAAGAAATTGTAATTAAAAGAAAAAAGAAAAAAAAAAAAGATTGAAATTTGAGGATTTTTTGTTGTTATTCCCTTAGTTGCACCTTGTTATCTTGTGGTCTCTCTATATCCTTGCAATTGGAAGTGATGAAACTCAGCATTTTATTCATTTTTTTGTAGATAGGGTTAGTAGGTTTTGCAGTAATATTCTTGAAATTAGGGTTTCGGGAAGAGGAGAAGTGGAAATGGGGAAATTACTTGTGATTAGCATGTTTCTTGAATTGAAATCTTTACCATCAAATCAAAATCAAAATGTTGGTCAGATAAGAAAAATGGCTACTGATGGGAATTTGATGGAGGGCTATAGGCTTAGCTATGAGGTTTGAGATGGGACAGGAAAGTATTTTCAATCTGGGTTTTGAATCTCAACAACATTAATTCCACCACAAAATTTAATAGGTGTGTGTAACGTTAGGCAAGATTTTAGTCAAAATGTCTAGTCTAAGTTGGCTTCGATTCGATATTCCGGGCAATTGTGAAGAACTCAAGAACCCATATAATCAATTCATACATATATACATTAATTAGACATGCTCCTTTTTGTTATTTATGTAGTGAATTTGGATAAATAAATCAGTTGAGCTCGAGCTTTGACTTTATTCGACTTGTTACTAGTTAGCTCGTAGATGAGTTCGGTTCTTGACTAGATAAACGTTTAAACGAGCTCATTTGGTAGAATCCAATAAATAAATAAGCCGGGCTTAAGTTTGACAATACTTGACTCGTTATGTATATAAAATATCTCATTAATTTTATTTATTACTACTTATAAGGAGTATTATGTTTAAAAGAAAGTTATGAGTATTTAAATTTAAATCTATTTTTTTTAAAAAAAATATAGGCTTGTACATTCACGAGTCCCGAAATATACTGCAAATAAAGCTCTAGCTCAATTTAATAATAAACGAATACTTAAAATTGACATTATTCAACTTATAGATACGAAAACCATTGAATAGTATTCAATCACACATTTCGCTAACTCTTTCTTTGGACAAGCAGCATGGATGTATCTGCACGATGCTCGTTTTTCCTATTATGAAGGGTGACTAGATCCTTATATCATAGTTACCTTTTTGTTAGAGGTGTATCAAAATTATTGAGTTTAATTAATCTAATTAGGACATCTGTTAATTAGAATTAGGCATATGATGTATATTCAATGAAAAAATACAAAGATATAACATAAAAAATGGAACACGTAAATCAAGCCGCCTAAAAAGCCTTGTGTGAAACAAAAGGATCTCATGCATTTTTCTCATTTGCTTTAATTAGTAATCCAGATGTATTAATTAATTAGTTTCTATTTAGTTTCCTCATATTCGGATATTCCTAAGAATGGTTTGTGTAAATACTATTTAGACTACTTTCTCTTGATTTTCTCATATTTAGCAACTACGAATATGTATTTCCAGTAGTTATTTTCTCTCTTTCTAAAAAGTAGAAAAGTTGTCTTGATTTGGATGTATATATATAGGGGTGGGTTATGATGCGAAATTTTCATTTAGCACATCTTTCATATGTGTGTAGCACTATCAGTATTACTATTTAGCACAGATTTTAAATATATGAGTTTAACACATATTTCATTATTTCGTAGCACAATTCTCTAGCACACACAACACAAACACCTATTAATTATGGAACAGAAGGCAAGAATCGCGTTTGCAAAGGTATTCCAATTTAAGGAACACATTTTCGTTAATATATTGACAGCCTTTCCGTTTAGCAACAAATTATTTTTTATTAAAATTTTCTAATTCTAGACCTGAATATAAAGATATATTTTGTATAAATTATAAATGGTTTAGATAATATTAGCTAATATTAATATAAATTCTAACGGGTTTAGCTAATACTCCCTCCATCCTATAAAAATAATCCTAAGGAGGGATGACACGGATTTTAAGAAAATATTGGTAAAGTTATTGTAAGTGGATAAAATATTGATAAACTTATTGTGAGGAAGAAAGGGTTCCACATTAGTTGTGAGTAGAGAAAAAGATATGAGCGGAGAAAAAGGACTCACATTAAAAGGTAAGAATAAAATATTGGTTGATAGTTTTTATAAATGGATTATGACTAATTTTACAGGACGTCCAAAATGAGAATTAATGGACTATTTTTACAGAATGGAGAGAGTATTTTTTATTAAATATTTCGTGCAATTAGCTCATATTTTTATATGGGCATGAGACGAGAACATATAACAAACTTATTTTTTAATAGAATATGAAATATGTACGAGCATTCCGACGAGTCGATGCAACCATGCAGCTTTTCGCCGTGACGAGTCGAGGTGATGTGACCATGGAACTTTCCAATGAGGTGAGGCGACTCTGGTAAATTTATTTAATTTCATCAAATGAATATTTTTTATAATATTTTTTGCAATGAGCTCGTATTGTTATATGGATTTGAGAAGATAACATGTAGTAAAATAATCTTTTAAATAGGATTTGGGACATGTACAATCATTCCGACAAGTATGCACCTATGTAGTATTTCAACGGGCAGTGCAACCATGCAACGTTTCGGCGAGACGAGTCGATAACATATTGCTATATGAGTTTGAGACTAGACCATTTAGAAAAAATATTATGTAAAAAGAATTTCGGATATGTACGAGTATTTCGACGAGGTGATGCAACCGTGCAACGATTCGACAAGGAGATGCAATCATGCAACTTTTCGACCAGGCGAATGGAGTCGAGGCGATGTAACCATGGAGCTTTCAAACGAGACGAGGCACCCCTGATAAATTTAATTTGACCATATAAATCTTAAGGATTAAATAATTTTTTTTTTCCGTAAATTGTTATATGAATTTTTAATTAACTCATTATTATATAAGTTTGAGACGAATAAATATATTAAAATTATTTTTTTAAATAAGATTTGGGACATATACGAGCATTCCAACGAGTTGATGCAACCGTACAATGTTCCGGTGAGGTGATGCAACTATATAGCATTTCAGCGGGACAAATCGAGGTGATGTGAACGTGGAGCTTCCCAACGAGGCGATACTACTTTTTGAATCTCACGTCAATTCTTTGCGGTATATATTACAAATTCAAAACAAAACAAAATTTACCGATTGAAGACCTAAATCATAGGCGAGAAACCGTGGATTTTGAGACGGGAATACGATAAAATTATTTTTAACTAAAATTTGGGACATGTGCGAGCATTTTGACGAGGCGATGCTACCGTGACTTTTGAGACGAGAAAATATAGTAAAATTAATTTTATTTTGACCAATTAAATATTTTCGATTAAATATATTTCTGTGATTAGTTTATATTGTAAGCTCACAAAAATCGTCAGTACCTGGCACAATTGTAGCCATGATTCAATAATATTTGGATCAAAACTATTTTATATAATAGTAATAATAATAATAATAATAATAATAATAATAATAATAATAATAACAACATAAAACTATTTTATACTACAACTTTTAAAATATATAGCTAAAAGATCGAATAAAACCATTCTCAATGTATTTTCTTTTGTAGTTTTATAAGTATTAGTTTTATATTATTATTATTTAAAAAAATTGGTCATATTTTTTTTTACGTAAATTGATTTTCCCGTCGAATTTCGATGGGCTACTTATTAGTGTTTTGAAACAAGGAAATACATATTTTCTTAGAAGATTTGAACGTCGCAAACAAAATGGAATGAACATGTTATTATTAAGCTTGGCCCAAGCAATAGTATCTTTTCCTTCATTATAAAATACAAAAAATATTGATACTCTGTTCATTGCCAAAAGCTTCGAACCATCAACAAACTCAATCGCATGAAAACTTGTATTTTGAAATTTAGACAACACAATTCCCACAGAAAATATTATTCATGCGCTTTTATCTATAAGGTATATTTTGTTATATATAAGATGATGAATTCACAAGCGAATGCAAGAATGAAAAATCTCAATATATTATTTGCTTCGTCATTTTGAAACCACAACCTTTTTTACCTTTTCAATTCAGCATATTAATGGAGACCTCGGTTCATTCATATGGTCATTTTTTTAGAGAAAAATACTTTACTATCCAACTCTCAAAATTTATCTGCTATGTATACTTAATTTTTAAAATTGCTGCAAGCTATACCCATTTGAATATTTTAATATTTTTATCTACAATCAAAGATATTACTTTATTATTTTTTGTTCATTTACAGGTGAAAATCTATTGTAATGCGTGTCTTGTAATTTATGTGCAGAATTCAATTAGAAACATGATTCCAATTGATTATAAACATGAGTTATAATAGAATTCATGATTCTATCCGAATCATGATTCCAATAGATTAAAAACATTAACTCTAATTGAATTAGTTTATTCAAAACTAAATTATAACATGTACATAAAAAATAATCTAAAATGAATAATAACGGTAACAAATACTCCCTCCGTCCCGCTTGTACAGGGCAACATTCTTTTTTGGTTTGTCCCACTTATTTTTTTTTTTTTAATCAGAAAAAGAGAATTATATTAATCAACCAAATGAGGCGCGGTACCTCTTACCAGAGGTACCGATAAAAACCAGAGTTACACATTTCTCCAGACTTCACACAACTTACTTCTAGACCACTCTAAGAAATTGCCGTTGAGCTCCAACTCTCCTTTGACCATGCACCAGCTCCAAAAGCGGCCTTTGACTTCCTCCTCCATCTGCCTAAATTCCCACGGGCAATTCTCAAAAACGTTTCTATTCCTCCATCACCAAATGAACCATACCACGCACACCCAGAGCCCCGCCAATCTTCCCTAGCCTTCTTCCCTGACAACAGATTTGAGAAGCATAAAAAGTGGTCCCCAACCTCAAACGGGGCAGACCAATCAACGCCCACCCAGCTCACAATCTCATACCGCAACTGCTCCAGTTGGTTGCATTGCACCAGCAGGTGCCTTGACGATTCGCCTCACAGCACGGACAGGACGTACCCTCCACGCCGATAACCTTTCGCCTCAACAGGTTCATGCGCTTCGGCAGCCGGTCTCGGATCACCTCCAGCCTCAATAGGTTTGTCCCACTTGTAATAGGGACATTCCTTAAATAGAAAATTTACTTTAATTTTCAACTACAGAAAGACATGGTCCTACACTTCACTTTAACTTCTAACTATACAATTTTTTCTACCAATTATTTTCTTAATATACGTGCAAAAGTAAATGGCCCTATACAAGCGGGACGGAGGGAGTAATAGAAAATCATCTAAATTATACGTATAAATTTTGAAAATCTGATTTTAATCTGTACTTTCTACATTCCAATCGACAAAATAAACATTCTAATCGTAAGTACAACATTATAATCGATTAAAATAATAAAAAAATAAAAAATATATTATTATGATTTTAATCGACAATAACTGTACCAAATAATAGAAAATCATCTAAACTATACATATAAATTTTTAAAACTTGATTCTAATCGGTACTTTATAGATTCCAATCGTCAACAATCATGATTCTAATCGTGAAAATACAACATTCTAATCGGTTAAAATAAAAAAAAATTAAAAAAGAACTTGATTCTAATAAACT
This sequence comes from Salvia sclarea, assembly GCA_036873715.1. Classification (NCBI taxonomy): domain Eukaryota; kingdom Viridiplantae; phylum Streptophyta; class Magnoliopsida; order Lamiales; family Lamiaceae; genus Salvia; species Salvia sclarea. Next base: position 713,396 of record JAYJMF010000020.1, read on the forward strand.
TCTTTTGAAAAATATTTGGCAAAATAAGTTCCTGAATAACTTATACTATAGGTTGTGGAAATAAACTAGTATAATTTTTAAACTCCTCAACCCCAACTAACTTTTTCATAATCTTATAAACAATAATCAATTTACATAAATAATCCTATCACAATTTATTATGTATTTACAATAGATATCCTTCTAATTTGATTTCTCTTGAATTTTCCTTCTCTAACTTGGATTTCAACTCTTTAATTAACTTATTATTCTCTCTTAGCTTATAGCCTCAATCTTTCAAACACCTTAATGACTTACAAACTCTTGAAACAATACAGCTTATAAATTAGTATAAAATAAATTTAGCCAAACACCTCTAAATTTATTGTTTACAAAAATTAATTTTCTAAAAGTCCTAGCATCAAAGTGAGTATGTATAACTGTATGTGTTGTGTTATGAGCCTTTGCGGGAAATTAACTTCCTAATTAATCGATTTCCTACTTCAAGCTGAAGATGGGATAGCTCTTTAAATGAAGGTCGTTAAAGCATATAGTAGATCAATGAGTACTAAATTGATTAATTAATAATTTCTATAATAATAAATTTGTTTTGGGTTGCAAAATTGATGATGAGTGAACTTGCTTTTTCGAGTTCTTTTACCGAATTCCGAGAGGTTGATTGGATTTGGAGGAACGAGAAATGTCCATCAGTTGCATTGCTTCATCTCTCTACTTTTTCTTTTATTTATTCTTTTACCGACAATATATGGAAAAACAATCAAAGTAGCTATTTTTTTTACACAACCACCAAAGTAGCTATAATTGACTAAATAGTGGGCCGGTTTTTTGGTCTTTTAATATTTCAATTATAACTTATTGTGACATCTCGACCTGCATAATGACGTGGAAAAAATCAAAATGTTAAAAAAACGAGGTTATTTTAAATGATGTATTATTACTGATTTATCTTCAGCGAGAACCATAAAATAAAAATTAATTAATTAATTAATAAAAATAAAAATAATAATGATAATGATATGACATCAAATTAACTTGCTCACTGATGACTCGAAGCAGGTAATTTCCCGATATAGGATTTTACTAGCATCCCCCATTCGGCCATTCCCCTTTCCCACCCCCTATTAAAATTCAGGTGAATAAATTAGGAATTGCGAAAGATAATTGCATCATTTACGCTAATTTCTTGATTTTCTAGAGGTTGAAATGTTTTCCTTCACGTGTAAGTTCTTTCCTTTTTCTTTAACTAGTCGAGAGGACGTGCGTTGCACGTCTAACGTGTCAATTAACATGTTATTTTGTATTGTATAGATATCAATGTACACCAC
>JAYJMF010000020.1:714820-736726 GCA_036873715.1 Salvia sclarea
GTGGGACGGATATAGCATAATTAATATTATTGTTTCTATCATAATTTTTTTTTATTAATACTATTGTTCTGAGGTTGATTTTTCCCTTCAACAAAACGAGAAGTCAAACTGTCGAAAACTCCACGTCCTCAAATGCAAACTTATTGTTGAATTTCAATTACAATATATATATATATAGTATGTATTTAATTACCAACTCTTTAATAAATTTACACACTATGCCATAATTAATGATTTATTTATTTGGAACTAAAAGATAACAAACCCAACAAAAGAGGGTGTGGTGCGTGGGCTCCAGCCGTGTTTATGACGGACAAAGTAAAGAGAATTACGCGTTTCTAAATTGCTCTTTCTTTGTATTATTGAGTTGTTTATGCATGATTTAAGGAGGTTACGTATTGATAAAGTTACAACCTATGTTTAACTAATTTCATTTTTGCATTCTCATTAGTTTTTTAATAAAAAAAAGTTAGGATCGAAAATTCTTGTGAAAGGCATTCCAACGTGATATAGGGCTTCATTATTTGATTAAGTTTTTGTTTTCTCTTTTATGTATCAATTATGATTTTCTGACATTTCTTGGTTTTTTTTTAAAAAAAAACTTTTTTCTTGTTTTTAACAAGTGTCCAATTTGAGAGTAAAATTGTGAGTTATTTTGTCACCCATTAATTATACGTGTAATTTATCATGGTAATTAACGAGGCTACAAAAATGTTTTCTTTTTTAGTATATGTAAAAAGGAGGTAGTGACTACTTATAAAGAATTGAATTTGGTTGGAGCACTCCGATTTTTTGGTAAATACCCACTAATGAAAGATTGGCCTCTCGAATTGTCAAATATTCCAATTCACAAAATACAAATATACATTGATTAGCACAACACATAAGCTAGAAGATGACATACGTCACATACCCTATCTTGTACATTAATTACCATATCCTATCTTTTCCTCTCTCTTAGTTAGATAAAGATTGTTAAGAAATTTAATACCAATCTTTGAAGAACATATATGTCACTCTTTGACTGGACAAAGAAAAGAAAAGTGATTAGTGATTGAGAAATGGCTTTATACAACAATCAATATTTTGTACTCCAGTTGGCAAGAGAATCCTAAATGGCCCCTTTTACTTCCACAAAATAAGCTAATTACAAAATGAACACAAACACATGATTTTTTTTTTTTTGGGGGGGGTGTTAAGTATTTCTTTTCATTTTCTTTTTTATAAAGTGAATAAGAAATCTGAATTATTTCGTTATAAAACGAGTAAACTGTGCACTTCTCTTCAATATGGGTAATTAATTTAATAACCATACGTTAAATTGCTATTACTTTATTTGTTTTAAAAAAATCAAAATTGCTACTAATTTAAAGTGCAAATATGCATGTAGGAATAGGACCCCGAACTATTTTAAATTGTCAACAATGATCCATTCAAATATATTAGTATCTTAATATTTACCTCCGTCTTATTATATAATCTTATCAAACTCATAAAGAGCGATTTCAAGAAAAATAAAACATTCCAACAATTTGTAATTAATTTCGATATGTTGAGAAATGATTGGTGGGAATTGCTCCTCAAATCTTGACTCATTGAGTGCCCCTTTCGGTTATTAAAATTTAGGGGTCGGTGGCAAAAGGAATGATGACACAAAACTCCACGTTGTGTGTCATTCTTTGATTAAGCTTCATAAGCCACAAAATAGAAGCCAAATATGCCAACATAAAAGAACAAGAAAATGAAATGGAAATACATAGATTTTTATTATAATTAATATTCAAATATAACTTAACTTTTGTCAGATGGATATTTTATGACCCGACATTCTAAAATATTCAAATATGACCCAAAAATTGCTTCGTATTACAAATAAAGCCTATTTGTCGAATTGGGTCGAAGGAAATGTGACGTAAACCACATCAGTAGCAGTTAGTCCACGACATGTGTTCATAGATCTAAGTCGTCTTCCATGATATGTTTCTTTGTAGATTAATAAATAGTTTGGTTTTAGGATACAGTTTGAGAAGCTTACAGAAAATACAATATTAGTATCCTATTTATACCACTAACTATTCTATTAACCAAACTAATGTTGCCTGACTTAGTAATAAGTGTAACATAATCCTTCTATTCAACTAATAGTAAAAGGGCTTAAATTTCTTCTTAGATCATCAATGCAATTCAATTTCCCATCTTCTTCTCCTTCGTTAAACCATAATCTCGACTTAAAGCGTAAGAATATTTACCGGATATTAGATGGCTCGACGTCCAGCTTAATGCAACGCACGTGGTCATCTCGACAACCCACAAAAATCCTGCCCCCAATCATCACCGGGGAAGAGAAGATATCGCCTTCCAGGTCCAGTCGAGCAAATTCCTCGACTTTGTTCATGTTAGAATCGACTCTAAGAACATAAATACTACCAGAACTATCGCAGATACATATTAACCTGAAAAGAATGAGGAAAAGTTACGATGTTATCAACAAATTTGCCCAACGAAGCAATATAACACGAGACCACAAACGATCACGGTCACCTATCAGATGAGATGGTGTAATTGGAAATCAATAGGGTGTTCTCATCAACATAAGGCGATGAAGTGATTGGACGCCCTAATGCATGCTTCCAGATCAGATTACCCGTCTCCTGAAATTACCAAAATATAAAGTTCAGAGCCTAATCGCCTATCAGGCCTAAGCTATATGGAAATCCAACATGTTCGAGCTGATTCTTCGGACGTGGATATGAAACACGAAGAGGTCTAGAATTCGACTTAACAAAAGACTGAGAGGCTTAAATACATGCAGAAAGGCGATCTCACCATCTCAAAGGAATATATGCATCCATCTCTAGAGCATACGAGCACCTGCACACGGATTAAATAACTTCGTAACATTAACTGATGAATTTTCTCTCATGCTTACCGAGAAGATGCAAATGCAATACGGAATGGAAAAATGGATATAAGAAAAGAGGGTTGAACTTGTTTTTTGGAGGGAGAAGCATACTCTATGAGAAAAGGGTAAAGATTCAAATCATAGAACTTCACATTCATAGACCTAATTGAGGATAAGTTCAGCTTAGCCTCTACAACTACCAATTATATTTGATATTGTTACACATAGAGTTTATTAGAAAAAGGGTTGTTGGCCCGCCATTCATAAATGTGTAGATATAGCCGACACAGAGCTTTTACCGATCCACTTTTCATTTCATCCGGGAAACCTTGAGCAGAAGGGAAACCTCGTCACTTCTGATTCTGATAGTTGTTATATCCTTTGAACATTGATTATGCAGTTATAGTTCATTATTTGAGTTCTTATTATTGGTTTAGTTCTCTTCCACTCTGACAAATATCAAAATATTTTGAAGAGCAAAACGGCTTGTCTCAAGCACGAGGATCAACTAGAGAGTTTTATCTACTCAAACGGCATTGGGAACTAAAAACCAACCTGAGAAGGCAATGCTTGAGATGAGCACGGTCCAGCAAAAATTGGCCCACCAGTACTGACCTGTTAAGGGAAACAGAGGAGATAAGAAGCAAGAGAATGACTGAGAATAAGGTACTAATATACAAGAGGGAGGTCATCCGAATCTCGATCAACATTGTTTTTTCATGTTAGACGGCTTATGGTTAGGTTATCACGGAAAAGAAGCTTCATCAACGACACATCAAGATGCCTCCAAGTGGCTAAACTATGGTTAGGTTATCAGGGAAAAGAATCTCTGAGCAACCTCGTTACTTATGTACCCAACACTCATATACAAAATCTTATATGGCATAGCACAAAGCATTTGAAGTCAAGCAAGTAAAGGACATGAGTTAGGCAAAAAGTTGTCTCATACGGTCATACCTTCCAAACAATGGACCCACAGCTTCCGAGGACAACAACAGTCCCATCTACCAAGCAACAAATTACTGCAACTCAAAAACAAACACACGTGAATGAGATATCTCAATGCCCGTAGATGCAAGGTAATGAAATCATACTGATGGAAGCAAGTCTTTGTACTGACAAAGGAGATCAAGAACCATAAATCAAGATGGTTAAATGAGAATTGTACGTACTGTTTCCATCAGAACTATTGACTGAAAGAGAGCCGAAAACAGGTGCCCCCACGTCTTGCTTCCATAACTTCTTAAAGGGGGGATTCTACATAACACAGAAAATCTCATATAAGGAAAAACCATGAATTGCATCACAGACGAGAGCATGACAGTCGAGAGAAAGTAAAGGAAAAATTGAATAATTAAATATGGGTACATATCAAAACCTTAATTTCCAATGCTGTAACATGAGCGTTGGTGGATGCTACATAAAGCGTTTGTTTTGTCTGCAAAACCAAAAGAAGGTCCACAAGCTAAGGAAATAGCCCACACAAAAAGAAAACCAGAGGAAATCATGCTAAGAAGCTGTAAAACCTTAGGTTCCATTAGGGCAGATATAGAGACACATACTCGTTGACCAAATTCCAAGAAAATAATCTAGATGAGGAGTTGATTCATGCATCTATATATCTCTGAAACAAGTTACAGAGAAAGTAAAGTGAGTCTATATATGGTACATTACAAAATGTATCAACTGATATTTGTATCCCTACCTACACTCAGATTACAAATCAATCTTGGTTGATTATGCAAGTAAAAAATAAATAAGTAGATAACCACATCAAGATTCAAGACAATGAAATTTCCTCACTGTCTCCTAACGTTTTATAATCTTAGAAGGCCAACTACTTAACAAAACCTTGTCCAGCAATTCTAAATTTGTATATTCAATATTACAATACGACCTAAAATAGTACCTAAAGGAAGAAGCTACATATAGGCCCCCTAGCAGTTTGAGAATAATAGTTTCATAAGAGCATCTAGGAAAAGATTGCAAAACCCACCTCATTTATAGCAGGTGAACCGAATATACTGCCTCCACAAGGAAGTTTATAAATACAGGAGTAGCTTTTGTAGTCAATGGCATACAGACAGTGGTCATAAGATCCACACCTAATAAAGTGCAAAGTAAGACGTAAAGACATATGATATTACCAAGAAAATATATGATACTAGTTTATATCAGCTGCTTTGTCAGATAAACATTACAAAAGCATATTATTACACAAAGTGAAGCCTCATTTCATTCTAATTTCTACATGGGAATAGCATAATAATTATGTTTATAAATATACATACATTTATATCTATGTTGAAATATCACAATCCTGGTTATTGTTTCTTAGCCATATTAATGTCTTTCCTATGGTTGCTTTTGCTTATGATGAGAGGCACAATAAACGAACAATAATCCAACAGATTGGATTCCAGATTTCGGATCAAAAGATAAAATAAAATGGATAAATCAATTATGTATTAAGGTGTAGCAAAACTAGGTTTAGAAAAGAGAGGACGATTACCAAACCAAATGTCTGCACTTGTCGACTACTGGCTGCGATTTTACCTTCGAAAGTTCAGAAGGAAGATGAATCAATAAAACCAATTCAAGAGTTATACACAATTTATTACTGGTTACATTAGAAAATGAGCAGTTCCATTAGAGAAAATGGCGGTACTAAGATGCAAACAAACAACCAGTTCCGAAAGGTTTCCGATCCTAAAACAATCAAGCTATGATGCTGCACAATAAAATGAACAACTGCCTTAACGGGTGCATGAAATGCCCGGGGGCCTGGCAGCAATTTAATAGGTGATGAAAGGAAGCAAGGTTTGGTGTTAGCATACCTCGCCATTAGTTCGAAAACTCCAGTTGACATTGCCATTTGAAAAGTGAAGGAAGTAAATATTTCCTTGGTAACATCCAACTACAACCTACAAAATCACCCATATCAAACTAGAAGTTTTGTTGAAAGGAACAGACAGGGTAACATGTAAGTCAAGAAAATTAACATGAGACTGAACCTGAGAAAATTCATCAACAATGGCAGCCGAGCATTCTACCCGTCCCTCTAATTTGGTCTCCCATTGGACAATTCCACTGCATCATTCATCATGATTATTTTCAGGCAAAATAAGCAATAGAATGTACAGTCAAAGTATCATAACAATAGTAATGGAAATTTTCATTTATTCATCTCCTACATGAACACAGATTCTAAATTAATAGCACTATAAGCAGTATTACCTTCTTCCATCTATACAAACAAACTTGTGCGAGTGAGATCCAATGAACAAATAGATATTACTTCCACTGGAAACCACAAGGGGTGATGCATCGACACAAGAACCCATGTCAACTTTCCAAAGTTCTCGCATTAATCCTTTTCCATCTCCTGGCATGGTGTTGGACCGGACATTATTGCATGAGTAACTTTTGTCACATTGCCTTCCATGTACACTTTTGTTGCATCGACTAAACGAGCATTCATTTTGCACTGCAGTGGGATTCCACAAACTATTGGTAGGACTTTGCTTCTCTGGAAAACAGGTATTTCCCTCAGTCTTTGGCTTTTTGGAAGGATTATAAATGCCCCTATCACTTTCACCCTGAAGAAGTAATTTATGAGTCTCGTCGACAAGAGTACTGGGAATCCTTGATTCCCTTGGTAAAACCCCACCTTCTCGCCTTCTCGAATGTACTGCCCAATCAGTATCAGTTTCTAGATAACGGCTGGGTGACAAAAGGGCCATTTGAAGCCTCAATGGAGTTGGAAAAGTGTATAAAAACTTCATATGTATTCCCAACTTGAATGAGACATAGGCTGCAGATATAGAATTACCACCCATGACAAAAAAATCATCATCAACTGAAACCTTCTCAACCATTAATGCATCAGAGAAGACCTGAATATTGAAAAATCAAGAAACTTATTTAGAGAAGCAAATTCTTATGAAAAACGTTTCATCAATCAGCAAGCACACAGAGAGTAAGGAGAACCTTTCTGATGACTTGAATGAGGTGGTCCTGAGGAATTTCTCCAATAGGAATCATGGGTTGTTGGTCAGGAAGCGTTGAAGCAGCTAATGAAAGGAAATCAATCTTCCCTGAAGAAGTCAAAGGCAATAATTTGGTTAACAAGATGCTGACTGGTATCATTATCCTTGGAAGCTTGCCAAGTAACCAATTCCTAAGGGAAGTTTTCAAGAGTTTATCATCTTTGGCATTTTTTTCCATCACCACATGAGCTTCAAGAAGTAAGAATTCCCCATCAACCTCACGGGATAGAACTGCAGCATCAGCTACATCAGGATGATCCCGGAATGCACTCTCAATTTCCTCAAGAGCAATGCGATGCCCACTAACCTTTACCATCCGATCCTTTCTTCCAAGAAAAACCAAATCACCACTAGGCAGCTTTCTGGCAAAATCGCCAGTTTTAAAGTAATGCTGAAATCTAGACCCACTAGCATCATGTTCTGAAGACAAATCCTCGTCTGCTAAGGGAATGAGATGAGGATGGTCGAAGTAACCTGCTGCAACACATAGTCCACCAACATATATCTCCCCTTCATGCAGAGCATTTTCACCAACAAGCACCACATCACAGTTAGACATAGGCAAACCAATTGGTACACTGCTTAGCACCTCCTTTTCCAGAAGCAGAGGCAATCTCTTGCAGTCAAAGTATGTGCAGTCACCTGTCACCTAAATGTGAACATATCTCACTGAAATATCCAACACAATGGCACAACTAAAACGCACAGGCCTTTTTTTCCAACATATAAGCTTTGTAATAAAAGACATTTCTGCTAGTACCAACCAAAAGCTTAAACAAGTACAAAGTTTTTCAGATCTAACCTCAGTGCTCCCATACAGATTCAAAATCGAAGTCTGGCGTAGTGACTTCAGAAGCATTTCACACAAGGGAATGTTAAAAACTTCACCACTTAGCACAAGTAACTTCAATGAATCTTGAATTGCTGCTAAACATGGACCTCGTAGCGAAGGAAGGATTGTCCTCATTAAGGAGGGTACTGCTACAAGTCTACTAATGAAGTATCTCTGAATGAAAGAAGGGATAAAAAGAATAAAGAAACAAATGAGTCAATAGGCTCTTACTAAAAAGAGAAACGAAAAACATTGTTGTGATAGATTTATAGCTGCCTTTTAATAGTAGTTCACACACTCACTATATTGAAAAACGTAATAATTTAGTTTTTTTTTTATAATATCAGAGCGTATATTTGGTTTTAGAGAAACAATATAAAAGTTTTATAACGTTATATAATCTGTATATCAAGAAATAAAGAATGAGTTTTGTTTCCACTTGCCACTACAGCTCTTCAGAAACAATCAATTTTGTTGCCCATGCAGGAAATCTTATCACTAATCAGTATTCAGTAACATAGTGATTTTCAATTGGGTCTCACTCAAGCATTATAAAATCACTTGCAGTACATTATTTATCATATACCTGTAAAAAGTCTATGATATAAAATATATTTTCTTTTAGCTGACTGAAAGGAGGTATCACCAACGTACAAGTAGAGAGTAAAGATCCAAGGAACTCTTGCATGTGATCAATGAAGCTTATTGATGTTTTGAAAAGCACTACATCTCCTTCCTGTAGAGGATACATTTCTTTCATCCATAAAAGCCGATTAAGAAGACCTACAATAGTTTGAATCTTCCATAAGAACATTGCCGTGGGTTAAAAAATTAAAATACGTGTCATAATTATCTGGAAGTCTAAATTGCAAGAGAGGATCTCATACTAAATAGTAAGGAAATTGACATGAAAACTCACCTATTTCGGTGCCACATACACCTTTAGGCTTTCCAGTAGATCCTGAAGTATACATCAAGTAACAGAATGATCTTAAGCTTTCATTTTCACAAGGCCACCCTAATACCAAATCAGACTGCTCGTTGATGGTCTCCTTCAACGAAACAGATAAAACAGGACACTGTCCTTCATCAACAAGCCATTTTGATGAATCGAGCCTGTGACAACAATTCCCCTCGGTCGACTTATCAATCCCAATGACGATATCAGCTTTCGAATAGGATATTATGGACAAAATCCTTGCTTTCGGCCAAGTGGGATCGAGAGGCAGGAATGCTTCCCCACATCTTAAAACGGAAAGGACGGCGACAATGTACTCAATGGATGGCTCCATGTATATTCCTACCACTTTTGGAGTGTGCATATTCCTAGTTTTAGTCGGCTGCTGTTTCTTTCGACTTGAGCTTTGCAAATATTCAGAGACGTGCGCAGAATCTTCACGCATAACACTAACTGCAATGTTTTTCAAAAATATAAATACTGTTTCCAATCGAAATTAGTTATATAGCATGAAATTGATCCTAATTGCTTCGTTCCAACATAAACTCCTATTATTCTCGACATGCTACCTTATCTAAATCAGAGAAAACTGCAGACAAAATCACGAATTGTATCCCATTTTGCAATTAGAACACATCATTTGAAAGTAGGCAATTAAATACATAAACTATCAGTTTTTGGCAATTAGACTCTGTTTTCGCCAAACGAAACGTGGACACTAATTTTTGCAAGTGAAACTCAAGCTTAGTCCATGTATTTAATCGACAGCTTTCAAATGTGGTATCGTAATTGCAAACGATGTATAATTCGAGATTTAATCAACAGTTTCCCCTCTAATTTACTCCTTTTCCGGTAACAAACCGTTCGCTACCTCATATCCATCATAACGATCCATTGCAAGGAGCAATCATCTCAAATTAGAGCTAAAACACAAATCATCTTCTTCCATTCACCACAGTAATTCATCAAAACTAGTTCACTTAGCACTACAGCAAACAATTAATCAAAGGTTTAACAGTTACCTGTGCCTTCAAGAGCTCGCCTGAGCTTCCGGCTGAGATTCTCGACGGCGGAGAGCACATCGGAGAAAGTGAAGCACTCGTCGCCATCATACACCGGAGCTCGGGATTCCGCGGCGGCGAATTTGGTCGTCTCGCCGTCGGAGTCGCGAGAAATTCCGGAAGCGTGAATAACGGCTATTTTTTGGGGGAATTTGGCGGCGGCTTTGTAGAATTCGTGTGAAATGCAGCACGGTGGCAGCTCGATCTCCGCCATGTGAGTTTCGAGCGCGGAATATTTGGCGGTTTAATTAAGCTGCCGTGTTTGGAAAATGGGCCGGACTGGGCCCAAGCCCAAGTCGTTTGGGCCTCTTATTAAAATCGGGCTGGGTTGGAAATTATGGAATTAAAATATTTATTTTAATTAGAGCGTGAGAATTGTGAAATAAATGTACGTACTTATATTATAAATTGTATGTATTTGTAAATTAAAAAAATACAATGTTTATCCCGTCATGTGATTTGAACTCGGGTTAAAAATATTTTTCTTTGAATATATATAAGGAGATTAAATGGAGAATCGTAACAAAAATAGTAACTTATGTTTTTACAGCCAAAACTGTCATTCTATTTTAGAAATAAATGTGATTAATTATAATTATGTTATATTTTACACAATATATGACCACCATGAAGCAATAATCAAAATTATTTTGCAAAGTATAATAAATTTATTAGCAATTCTTTTACTTAGTAAAATAAAATAAAATTATATAAATATAACTATATATCTATATAAAATGAGAATCAATAGTAAATATAACTATATCTATATAAAATGAGAATCAACAGTTTTTCAAATCCACTATTTTTTCCTTTTGTCTTTTTAGTGGGTTGGTAATGGTGACTTCTGCTGCATGATTCGGGGAGAAATAAAGTCTCATTAATTTAATTATTTTCATTTTCCAAATCTGATTGTACGATGTTCATAAGTCAGGATGGGATCTCAATTTCCAAGTCACTAAATATCGATAAATAACTGCAAACTAGGCAAGATTATGTGCTGAAGATCATTACTAGTTAGTTATTATACTAATATAGCTAGAAAAACTAAAGCTCTATAATTATTTTAATAACTAGAGGATTATGAAATTATATGTGTGTGCGGATGCCTAATATCTCTCATTTACACGGGTCTACCATTTTTTTTTTCACACGTTGGTTTAATAATCAATTCTTTTAATTAATTTGTTTAGGACCTTTCGAGTAGTTAAAAGAGGAACCAATTAACTATGCATGTTTTTATTTGTTTTTCGATAAATAACTAATCAACTATATTTTGCTAGTGCATATGAATAATTGACGCAAGATTGGCATGTAAGTTTACTTTTTTCAACCAAATATAAACAATAAATTAACGGTTTCATTAGCTATGCCGCCAATTAAAGAATATATATGTATCAACACAAGTAGAATATAACTCTATACAGTAACAAAAATCAAGGAATATAATATAATAATTATATAATGTATCCATGAAATTAACAATATGATAATCCAACAAAGAGCAAAAACTTAAAAAGAATCTCATATATATTCTAGCAAAACCATATAAATATCTTCTTCTTCTTCTTCTTCGTCTTCCGTCTTCTTCTTCTTCTTTTTCTTCCGTCTTCTTCTTCGTCTTCTTCTTCTTCTTTTTATTCTTATTCTTCTTCTTCTCATCATCTGTGATATAGTAGAAGATAAAGAAGAGTCTACACACGACAACAATGCCTATATCAATAAAATTTTTTTGAGGTAATGTATCCCTATGTGTTTCCTTTATGCACACTCCTAAAATAATGAAAGCAAAAATTACTATTCCAATATATGTCTCAAGCTTCGACTCATCTCGATCTGCAGAAATGAATATAAATACATCATTATATATATTCCAAAAGATAAAGCAAGTTATAAAAAAATAGGGCAAAAAGTATGTAAATTGATAAATTTTACCCAAATTTTCATGTTTAGTACCCCTCTCATAATATATAGAGCATGCGGTTTTCTTTAATTTATTTATTTGTCAAGTCGCATAATATAGAAATTGTATATTAGTATATTAATATTTACAAAAAACTAATATTTGGTGAATATGGTAAGAATATGTAACGTAGATATACTATATAGAGTTTCCAATAGAAATAGTAGAATATTTAGGCAAATTACGATTGAAGGATTAATTAATCGGCGAGCCATGGATGGACCTTGCCTCCGTCTTTTACATTTTTTGAAGGGTATATTTCAAATAGATATTTATTGGGCCTTGGGCCTAATTTGTAATTTGGGTTGGTACAAGTGGGTCGGGTCGACGGCCCAAAAAGTTTTTTTTTTTCTTTTTTTTCAAAAAATACTTTTTACAAATAAAATTTGTAGTACTTTGTACACATAATCACATATTTATAAATTTAATCATATTTTCTATTGATTCTATTTTGTGTCTCGTTACAAAAGTCTACATTTCTATGAACATTTATTGGCGAACGAGGGAATGCTTCTTGTTCTCATGCATAATATCAAATTGCTATTTTATTTAAATAATTGTTTCTTTTATGTGTTTTGTATACGAAATATTATTTGAATAAAATGATTATTCACACTATTCACATTGCTATTGGAATACACCACCACAAATTGAGACATCAAAGAAAGAATACAATAATTATTTATTCAGAAACAAAACACATTTCTTTTATGTGTTTCGCATACAAAACATGGAAACAAATCGATAGCAATTAAATAATTGTTTCTTTTATGTGTTTTATATACAAAATATTATCTGAAAACAAAAACCAAGCACACTTACTTTCTATTTGTATTAACCATAAATATCAATTAGCATTCATTTACAAAACAATGTGGTGAGAAATAATCCATAATCATGATATATTCACAAACAATATTATTTCTTCAACTACTCAAATTCAACTCCCTCCAAGATCGACATCTCTTCCTCCCCAAATCCCCAAATTCCCCCATTGAAACACCAACATGCCCCAAAGAAACCGATCTCCTCAAATTCCCCACCCCTCTTCCTCCTCCTCCTCCTCCTCCTCCGCCGATTTCCTCCTCATCCACCACCACAACCAACTCATCACGAGGCGGCGGCGGCGGGGACGCCGCCGTGGCAGCGCGGCAGAGGGGGCAGCTCGAGTGCGATCGCAGCCACGTGTCGATGCACGGTAGGTGGAAGGCGTGGCCGCACTTGGGCAGCAGCCGGAGCCGCTCGTCTTCGTCGAACTCGCTCAGACAAACCGCGCATTCCGCGGCCGCCGCCTCGCCCTTCCGGTAGCGGCGCACCGCTATCGCCTTGATCGCCGCCTCCTCCATCCCGCCCCCTGCCGCCGCCGCCCCCTGCCATGTCGCTCCGCCATCGGCCGGGTATTCGGTCGCGCCTCCGCTCCTGGTGCAGTACCTGCGGGGGCGAATGCAGAAAAAATTATTGGTGGGAGGCTATATTTTATAAAATAATCAATTGCGCATAGATATACGAGTTTTTACGAAATTCTGGTCTCGTATGTGAATGAAAAATTATGCCATCAAATACACTAGCTTTTGTTGTGTTTCGAGTTTTAACACGACGAACGATATATTAATGTTGAGGTTGACACTTAAACGTCTATTTTTGACTTTGTCTCGTTGTCAATTTTTCTATTTTAATACTAATATTTATTAAAAAATTAATTTTGTTATCATAATTGAACCATAATTAACATTTATTATTAAAACTTATAATATTTTAAAATAATTACACCATAACCAAAATAATCATTTAAAAACTAAAATAATGTAAACCAAACATAAAAATTAATTATAAACCATAATATGGATTGGTGAGCCTAATTATTAATATTTAAATTATACTAATATATATAATAAACTAAAAAAAAAAAGGGTGGAATACGAAGTTAGACACTAAAAATTAATAATAAACCTTGATATGAATCGATGAGCCTAATTAACAATCTTTAAACTATACTAAAATATAGTAATAATAAATTAAATTTAAAAAAATGGAATACGAAGTTGGACACTAAAATTGGGATAGAGGCCCCATGTGATTTTTTGCACAACAATTTACGCTAAATACGCAAAATTTGATAATTTTATAAGAATAAAAAACGGAAATTCTCTTGCTTGGGGGGGCTCGAGCCCCTCCTCGCTCCTTCTATCCATTGACGTACCTGGTGACGACAGCATAGTAGACGACGAGGACGAAGGCGCTGGCGAGGAGGCCGATGACGGCGATGATGAGAGGGGAGAAAGGGGAGTCGCTGTCGTCGTCGGGAGGCGGCGGCGGGAAGATGAAGTAGCAGAATTGGGGGCAGTAGATGCTGCACATGCCTAGTGAGCAATCCTTGTAGTCATAGGGAGTCCAAGAATTGGCTGCAGATCCCATTTCATCAAATTTGGATTATCTTTTTCGGATTTGGGATTAATTTGTTTGATTTTTGTGGGGATTGATTGGGTTGGGAGTCAAGAGGGCTTAGAAGGGAAGGAAACTTGAAGTTGATGTGTGTGTTTCTTTATCTTTTCATTGACAAATGAATTATCTAATTATGACTCTTTTTACAATTTTAACATTACTTTTAAGAGTTGAGAGATAAATACATAATTGTTTTTTGTGTGTGGGACTCGAATATCTCGTTGATGATCTTCTCCGATAATATTTTATTTTGACAAGAAAAAAATCTCGAAGCACGATTTGTGTCGAACTCAACTTGCATGTGAAAAATCTTATTCGTTTAGTTGCTCTCGGCTTTCGATTGAACCACCAAATTCACTATTCCCTATTATGATCAATATCGGTCTTTGAGCCTTTCCTCTTATCGAATTGGCAAAACGATAAATCAAATAGCTGAAAAATAAGGCCTAATTTATGATTTGATTGGCAATTGCCCATTTGCACATGCCTATATCTAAAATCAGCTAAGTAAATAATTCAATATAAGTTCAAACTATACTTATCATCAACTACATTTTGGGTCTCGGTCTACTTTTTGTTTCTTTCTCTAATCAAGGCGCTATATAGGTTTGTTCAAATTCGAAATGCACATGCTAAAAGAGGTTTTTTTAGGTATGTCTTTCAAAATCATATTTCCCTTTGGATGATTATTATTACTTATTTTATACCTCCTTTTTATACTCCAAAACCAATAAAAAGTTGTTTAAAGATTTCAATCAAATGTATTGTATAATTATAATTTATAAATGATTGTTTGCTTAGCAAAGAAATGGTGTCGGTCAAGGTTGTGTGGAAAAATTGCTCAACCAATTTTTAAAGTACATTTCAAGTTAGTTGGTGAAAGCAAATATATGGGAGTGCACAATGCTTCACCTATAACCATCTAACAAAAGCAGCTTTCTACCAACCCTATCTCTCTTAATTTGTATCTTAAAATAAAGTTAGGAAATTACGTACAACACAAATTTTTACAAAATTCTCAATAAATTTCCTTATTGACATTAAGGGATGTTAATCGAGCCAACCATTATCGGGCTATTCGATTCGGATCAATTGGGTTGATATTTTAGGCTTAAACCCTCAAGTCTTAGGTTTTGGGCTAACCCATTGGGCTAATGGGCCATAAAAGCTTAAGGAGAAATATATTTATTTATTTATTTATTTATTTTTCCTGAAAATTATATATTTATAACAAATATTTTGATAATACAAGTAGGATGTATGGAGTATTTTTTTTTTATCGTTAAGCTTTATTGTAGAAATGAGCCGATAGATTAGGTTTTGATTTTTTTATCTGAAGAAAATGTCAACCCAAATGATCCCAACTAAATAGACTAACAACTCGAATAGATTGTCATTATTCACATATAGTGATGGCAGTAAAACTTGGAGTCGGTCAATATCAGTAGATCCAAATTAATTTTTTAGAATCATTTTTTTTTTAAATGGATCAGGTTGATTTAGATCGGAATAAGACCATTCCATTAATTTTTGAATTTCGATATGATCGTGTTTCGAGATCCAAAGTCTACATATGGACTCGTTTACTCTAATTCTTAAAACTTTTAATTATGATATAAATTCCTAATTCTTTCATTTACATAATGATACATTTTATTTTCATTAATCCTACATTATTGTAAATTTTAGATGATTTAGGATCCATTTTGAAAAACCAATAAAAGAAATATTTTATTTTCGAAGAGAAAAGTATGGACCCATTCTACACACATGAATCCATGGATCCTATGATTATGGATCCATATCTATTTTTTTGGACATGGACCAAAATTTGGATCTTGAAAGAACATCGAATCTATTTTAGATTTGTTGAGATCCGGCCCATTCTCATTCGTGCCGACAACCCTAAATTGCAGAAAAAATCGGCAATAAATGTACGAACGCCGCTTCAGAGGTAAATCATTGTTTCCACCTTTCCTCATATCCAATCAATCTCTCCTTACAATATCTCCAAAAAAAAAAAATATTGAAAAAAAATTTCTCATCGAAGAAGATGTTCAGAAGAGCTGCTGCTGTTTATTCAAATCGTGGAAGATGAATTCTGCGTCGTGTAAATCTGGTATTTTCTCTCGTGAATTCCAGCTAAGGTCACATAATTTAATTGAGGTCGTGTTAAAGGGTGTATTATTTTGCCTATTATGTGTTCGAGGAATTGCTTCTGCGATGAGCTTACCGTGAATATTGCAATTAGCTGCTGTTTTATTTTTAAATATAATATATTTGTTTTGCTGTTATAATAGTAATCTTCATGGCTGGTTGGATTTGAATCTGTGTTAATGAATTAGTTATTTTAAAGGCTGTGTTTTTTAGTTTATTATGTGTTCGATTAAATGCTTATGTGATGAGCTCATCATGAATATTGCAATTAGCTGTTTCTCTTTTTAAATATATGGATTTTTGTTTTGCTGTAAATATGAATGTTCTTCATTGTTGGTTGGATTTGAATATGTGTTAAAGGATTAGATGATGCTATCCTAAAGGTTGTATCTTTTTAGCTTATAATGTGTTCGATTAAATGCTTCTGTGATGAGTACACCATGAATATTGCGATTAACTGCTGTTTTCTTTTTAAATATGTAGTGTTTTGTTTTGATGTAATATGAATATTCTTAATGGCTGCTTGGATTTGAACCGTGTTAAATAATTAGATGATGTTATTCTAAAGGCCGTGTTTTTCCTTAACGAGTATGTGTTTGATTAATTGCTCTGTTTTGTTATAATAGGAATATTCCTCATGGATGGTTGCGAATCGGATTTCGTGGCATTCGGCGGTCTCATTGAAGCCCTGTTTTCGGATGATGAGGATTTTGACGGCGTGAGATTGTTCGAAAAGGTTTTGGATATGAAACTATGTGAGTCTAATGAAGTAATAGCTGCAAGGGTGGAATGGTGGATGATGCTTTCCAACATCTAGGATGCTAAAGACTTGTTGACTAAAATGGCCAACTCTAAGATATCGTAGATGGCTGTTAATTTTCAACACAGTGATTGATGCATACTTGAAGGAGGGAAAGATGGAAGAGGTTAGTTTTGTTTGAAAGGTCAAACCGAGAGAGCAAAACAGTTACTAGATTCCATGTTTGGGGGACGGGTCTTAAGCCTAGTATTGCAGCTTAATAAATGGATATTGCAAGAATGGAAGCGTGGATGAGAAGTCTTGTTGCTTTTTCTTGGAAATTCCATTCAAAAGTTAGGGGCTCAAGCCTAATATTGTAAGCTATAACAGCTTAATCAATGGATATTGCAAGAAGGGAAGCGTGGATAAAACTTGGCTTCTTTTTTCTTGAAATTCCGAGTAAAAGGTTTGGAGCATAATACACATACTTAAGGAGTTGAAAGCTCTTCAAAGATATGGAAGCTCGACGAGTAACCCTAACTTACGTTTAGTATATTGGTGAATGGGCTGTGCATGAATGGGGAGATTGATAGAACTCTCTCAGTACTGCCCGTGTTGGTGAGAACATCTATTGCACGGGTTGGAGTGAACGATGTTCTCATTGGTGGATTATGCAAAAATGGAAAATTTGATATGAAACTTCTTCGTGTCAATCGCCGAAGTGGAAGAATATCGACATTGCAATGATATAATATAATATAATATCATTGCTACTATTGTATCTTTGATGTTTCCTTTATTTTTTTTAGGCCATTTTATCATGTCTTTGTTTCTGAACTAAATTAAACTAATAAATGCTATGAGAAATATTGTTTGTCCATTGATCATTTTCGTGGGTTTCTAAATACTAATCATATCTTTGATTTCTGGAACTTCTAATTTTGTTTTTATGGTTCAATTTTTGGCTATGCTAAATTTATTTCGTAATTTTAAGTTTTCCATTGACAGAAGTGATTTGACCGTTTATTTAGCAGCTAAAGTAGTATAAAGATTAAACCGATTGATATTACTGATTTGGACCTCTTGATTCTCGTAGTTTGCATTTTACACGACAATCAATCAATCAAAAATCGAATTAAATTAAATAATCCAAATGATTGAATCCTACTCTCTCATATTGAATCTTACTAATCACATTGACTAAACCAAACCCCCAATAAAAATGGTCTATGCAGCACTAACCAATATATTAGTATAACAAAAGAAATCATCCATTGGGAAAGAATGAATTTAATAAGAGAAGAATCAGGGCATTTATCATATGCACCATCATAATTATTATTTAACGAAACATGAAAAACATAACAAGCCTGATAAAAAATAGCTAACATAATCTCAAGAAATCCATTGATGAAATCTTTTTCCAATCAGGCACACATATCATAAGCCAAATGAATTCAAGTAAACTTAATCTATACTTCTTGAAGATAGATTAGGCATTGCCACCTTATACAAGTCTTATGCAGACACCCGTTTTCGTCTACCACAACGGTTTTTCACCAAAAACTGTTGTTTTCTAAGCGTTGTCGTACAGCTTTTTCCTCGACAAGACGAGGAGTAGCTACGAGAAATTGGTCACAGGCTCATGAACAGAGCTAAAGGAGACTCCGTTGATCCCATTTCCGAGAAATTTGATGGGCACCGATGTCCAAATCCCACATCAAACATCCGTTACATATCGGCTCAAGAAGAAGACACCATCTGGAAAAATGAGTAACAATAAAACTTGAATTTCCACCAACAAAGACTATCAAATGTAACCTCTTTACAATGTTTTTTAAAATTGTTGATCAATTTGGCAAAAACTTCATATGCTAATCATGTACCACAAGAGAAATTAGATGCATAACAAATGATAGATCAAATCCATGACTCGAGATATGAAGCATCGACTAACCTCTTTCGACCACGAACCTTTACCCGGAGCTGTCTCCCATCTGTTCGATCCTTAAGGCACTCAGCTGAAGTAAGATGCACGGGTTTAAGCAAATGAACAAGACTTGATTATTTGAGCACGTTGATCGACTGGAACATAATTTGTAAATCAAGCGAAACATCATAAGATCCCCACAAATCGACGAAATTCAACACCATTTGAAGATAACAAAAGCCTTAAAACTTTGTGTATGTAAGAATTAAACTCTTAACTAAATCAGACGCTTATGATCATCGACCTCTTTATATACATTGTACCTGTCACGATCTGTATGCATAATTGGATTGAATGAAACGATCAATGGATCGTATTATAGTTGGTGGCTTTTATTCTCCGAAAACCGGGTCATATTTCATATGGTAAAGCTCATTATCCTTCATCACTCTGCAGAACCTCAATAGCTCGTCTCGTATGCCCTTAATCTCCGGGTGGAGCGTTTCTCCGGCCACAAAAACGTGAACTTGATTCCTGAGCTCGATCCAGCTGCACCCGGGCTCTTTATTGATTCCCCTGCTGCTCATCAACCCCCTCACACGCGAAACGTCGTCTAATCTCCCCAAGGCCGAGTAGATGCTCGAGAGCAAAACGTAAGCAGACGACTCGTTTGAGCCTAACTCCATCAGCTTCTCCCCTGCATAAGCCCCCATCTCGTAGTCACGGTGGTTCCTGCTGGCGCTCAGCAGGATCCGCCAGAGGCTGAGGCCGTGAACGACGGTCGCTGATTCAATGAATTCCTTCGCTTCCTGAAGCAATCCGGCACGGCCCAATATGTCCACCATACATGCGTAGTGCTCCACCCTCGGAGAAATCTTGAATTTCTCCGACATTAGCCGGAAATACTCCCTTCCCCGATTTACGAGCCCCACGTGGCTGCAGGCGGAGAGAACGTTCACGAAGGTGACGTAGTCAGGCGCGACACGCTCCACGAGCATCTCCTCGAAGAGGTCGAGGGCCTCGATTCCCCGCCCGTTTTGGGATAATCCGGAGATCATAGCGTTCCACGACACCACGTCGCGGCCGGGCATTCGCCTGAAGACTGCGTGGCCGTCGTGGAGGCTCCCGCACTTCGCGTACATAGTCGAGAGGGCGCTCCCGATGGGAACCTCGAGCGTGAACCCGTTCTTCACGACGTGCCCGTGCATCTGCTTCCCCTGCTCCAGAGCAGAGAGGCTCGAGCACGCCTTCAGCACGCTCGCCATTGTCAGTTCGTTTGGACGAATCCCGCGCCTCTGCATTCGAATATACAAGGCGAAAGCGCTCTCGTTGTCGCCGTTCTGCACGTAGGCACCGATCATGGACGTCCACAGCACGAGGTCGGCCTCATCCAGCACGTCGAACCCCTTCTGCGCGTCGTTTATGAGTCCACACTTCGCGTACATGTCAATCAGCGCCGTCGTTATAAACATCTGATGCTCGAATCCGGATTTCACCACACACGAGTGCAATTGCTTCCCCATCGCGATCTCCTGCGCGTCGCTGCACGCGTTGATCACCCCTACGAACGTGTACTTGCTCGGTTTCATCGAAAACGAGTGCATATCTTTAAAAAGGGCGACGGCCTTCTCGCCATCGCCCTTCTGCGCGAGCCCCGTGATCATGGCGGACCACGTGATCTCGTTCTTCTCCGTCGCCGTCTCAAACACCTTCACCGCCTCCGCCAAGCTCCCACACTTAGCGTACATCGTGATCACCGCGTTCCCGACGGAAGCAATCCTCTCGCAGCCGTTCTTCACCGCGAAGCAATGGATTTGGCTCCCTTTATTAACAAATTCGGGCGAAACGAAGGCGCTCAGCACGCTAGTCAATACAAACTCGTTAACCTCCACGTCTCCCGTCAAAACCATCGCTTTGAAAACCTCAAACGCCTCGGCCCCGTTCCGCTGCGATGCGTAGCCCGAGATCAGCGTCGACCACGTGACCGAGTTCCTCTCAGGCATTTCGTCAAACACCTTCCGGCCGTCTGTCAAAAGCCCCAATTTGCAGTAGACATTCAGCATAGAGCTGTATACAAACACATCGCAGTGATCACACACCTTCACCACGAGTGTGTGCGCCTGCTGCGCCACGGCGGCGTCCTCCAACACGGCGGCGGCCGAGAAAACGCCGGCGAAAGTGTGCGATTCCGGGAGGCTACGGTTGTGAAGCATTTCCTTGAACAGTTGGAGGGCAGAGAGGGAATATTGGGGAAGGCCTAATTGGGAGTAGCCATTGATGAGTATGTTCCATGAAACTGCTTCTTCTCTCTGCGGCATTTCGTCGAACAGTTGGCGGGCGTCGGAGAAGAGGTGGCATTTGGAGTAGAAGTTGAGGAGGGAGATGGAGAAGGGCGCGCATGAAGGGAGGATCCCGGTTTTGAGGAGATGGGCGTGGATGCATTTGCCGTTGGCGGCGCTTTTCTGCTCGGTGAAGCGGCGGAGGCCGACGAAGAGGTGGCGCGACTGCGGCGGCACGGCAACGGCTTGGTTCATTAATAGAATTTTGTTAAATTTTACTAATAATAATTTACTCATGAAATAAAAAAGGAGAATGGGCCCAGCTAGGAAATATCGGCCACCATACCCATCACTATATATTTTGTTAATTAATTAATTTATTTTAAAATATTTATTTTTAACAACGTTATTGTTAGGGATGTCAATCGGGCCAATCCATCGGATTTCGGGTCAACCCTATCGGGTTGTCGGGCTATTCAGTGCGGGTTATTCGGGCTAAATTATTTTCGGGCTAAAATTTATCGACCCTAACCCTAACCCTAACCCGTTCGGGCTAGCCCATCGGGCTGGACACTTTACCAAAAATTATTTAAC
>JAYJMF010000020.1:739990-750832 GCA_036873715.1 Salvia sclarea
ATTTTGAATTTGTTTATGCTTACAAATTAAAGGTAATGTACATTAATTCGTCTTGTTATTATTATCATGTTTATTTCGTAGTGTTATAAATTTCATGAATTGATCACTGTGTATCAAATATCATGGTAGTTCTTATTTAATTTTTTTATAAATCTAAACGAGTTTGAGTGGGTAATTAGCGGGCATTACCCAATGGAAGTGGGTCGGATTTGAGTCATAAAATTAATACCCGTGACGGGTTTGGGTTGAATTTGGATTTGAAAATTTTAGACGGATTTAAGTTTGGAAAATGCTTAATGGGTGGGTACCCGACCCATTGCCATTCTTACTCATAGACGAACTTTAAATGGAATAAATGTCATAAACGGCTTCTATACGACGCCGTTTACTATCGTCACTCTCCATAATTATCGAACTTGCATCAGGAAACTGAAAATCGGTGAAGGAGAAAAATGTCGAGAGCTCGAAGTGGAACCGGTCTCTGCCGCTATCTGAACCGGTTTCTTCACGGAGCGACGCCGTTCCGTCACCAGATTGGCCGATCCTACCAAAGCCTTGCTTATGAAGAGATCAAATCGTCGCCGGAGAAACCCTATGAGTACACTGCCTTCGTGCTTCACGGCCTTCTCGGCTCAGGTCGAAACTGGCGTTCCTTCTCTCGCTCCCTCGCTTCCTACCTCGCCCCCGCCGGTGCGTGAATTTATTTTCTCCGCCATCGTTGCTTCTGCGATCTCAATTTTACCTTCAATTGCAGTCTTCTAAGCCTTTTATCATATGATGCATTGTTCCTGTTTATCAGTTTACGTGGCAATTTCAGAAATGGTTCCCTAAGATAGAAAAATGTGTTAGCGCAACTTTGTAATTGGATTGCTTCTATGAATTTTGATTCAACAAGTTGTTTGATTATCATGATAGAGTTTGTAAAATTCTGAAAATGAAGAAATTTTTGAATTATTCTTACTGTGTATAAATGTGCATTTATGAATCCGTGATCATGTGGAAGATGTGAGATTATACGAGCTGCCTTTGTCATAATGAAATCAGAATCATGGTTATTATGGATGTGCAGCTTGGAGGATGGTTCTGGTTGA
This sequence comes from Salvia sclarea, assembly GCA_036873715.1. Taxonomy (NCBI): domain Eukaryota; kingdom Viridiplantae; phylum Streptophyta; class Magnoliopsida; order Lamiales; family Lamiaceae; genus Salvia; species Salvia sclarea. Next base: position 741,082 of record JAYJMF010000020.1, read on the forward strand.
TTTGAGGAATCATGGGAAATCTGCTGAAATAGAAGGACTGCTGCCGCCTCATAATCTGGAAAATGCTGGCAAAGATCTGGTTAATTTGGTGAAATCAGAAGGCTGGGATTGGCCAGATGTTGTTATAGGCCACTCCATGGGAGGAAAGGTTGCTATGCAGTTTGCCCAAAGTTGTGCTAATGGGGATTATGGGGATAACGTTACCTTGCCCAAGCAGGTATTTACTTCTACAGATTAAGCTACCATATTGTCATTGATCTTCAAATAGTTATGGTTTGCCCCTACTTAGGGCAGAAAAGGTTTAGCATTTAGTTTGGTTTCTGGATAAAATTGCTATATCAGAAAAATCTTGCCCGTCTATCTTCCATTTTTATATTTTTGTGCGAATGATATTCGTACCCAACATCTTAACAATGATGACCTTTGGATGGGTTATTGGCTTATGGATGTGTAAAACTGTTGCAGAGCAGCTGTGGGTACTGGACTCTGTTCCTGGAAAATTGATCCCACGGGATGATGAAGGTGAAGTCGAGAAAGTTCTGCAAATCTTGCAGAGTCTACCACCAGAAATACCATCTAGGAAGTATTTCCTCTGTCCTTTGTGTATTAACTATTACCTCTTTCACAAAAATCACCTTTGCTTGCATTAGATTCTTTTTGTATGAGTGGCATGATTGGATGATTGGTGTAACATTTAAACTTTGCGATCCTGGGATTCTTGACATGGCTCGCTCAATTCTTGACATTAAATCCTGTTAATTTGAAATAGTAGCTGCTATTGTGGTGATGATGCCAGCTTCTAGTTCGTTAAGGTCCACTTATCAGTCCATTACATGTGTGCAGGTGGCTGGTGGATCATATGCTGGAGCTTGGGTTTTCAAAGTCTTTATCACAATGGATTGGAAGCAACCTCAAGAAATCAGGTGAACACGAGACTTGGGCCTTCAATCTAGATGGCGCTGTGCAGATGTTTAAGTCTTATAGGTATTATTCTACAATTCGGCTCTCAGTGTAGGCTGTATTGAAACACCAAAGATGTAATATGTATATTCTTGTTGGAAATAATCTCAGTGAGATGGACTATTGGCCCCTCTTGGAACACCCACCCAATGGCATGGAGGTAGGCATTGTACGTGCAGAGAAGAGCGATAGATGGGATGCAGATATCATACAGCAGCTCGAACACGTCGCCTCTAGACGAGTTGATGCTAATGAGGGGAAAGTCTCCGTTCACGTCCTTCCAAATGCGGGGCACTGGGTTCACGTGGACAATCCTAAGGGGCTTCTCGACATCGTGGCTCCCAAAATTGCCTCTCTAGTTTAGGCGCTGTTGATTTGCAAGTCTTCTCTCAAATTATATTTGTGGAATTTGAATGCTCAAAGCAATCAAATAATTGTTGAGTATCCTGATACAGTTTATGGCTAGATTTGATATAGATTGAACTGTAGCCCAATAAATAAAATATTCTTTACTTTAAACAAGTTTTTCCCAGTATGTTTTCATCTCCAGTTTGTTGAGAGTGTTTGGTGAAGCCAATAGTAACAACAATTTTTTATTTAAAATATTTAGAAAATTAGGATCTTTTTTTTTTATTATTAAATCACTTATCAAGTTTTTCTAGTTTGATTTGGTTATGTTTTGCCTTGTTCATTACGTTTACATATGAACTAAGGTGACACTAGACTTCTATTGCTAGACTTTGAAAGTGGCTTCATTTACGAAAAATAATGAAATAGTCTCAGAGGTTTTATTTGTAATATATTATTATTGAGATAGAAAATTTCCACTTCTTCTTTTGTATGGTCACTGAAATTATAAAAATACCAGTTTTAATAAAGTTAAAACATACTATGGATATATGATGATATTTAATTTGCTCAAACTAATACTAGTAATGATATTTAACCAATTTGTAGGAAAATAGGCAAAACTTAATCAATCACGGCTTATACGGCAGTAGGCCCATTATTCATTGGAGCAGCCCAATATAGCTGTTAGTCCATAGGCCCACAACTGATCCTGCTAAAACCTACCTATATATTTGAGGCCTTACATATATCACTTTCTCTCCATTTTCTGACGCCATTAGGGTTTTTGACACTCCAGCAGCAGCTGCACCCATCCATCCTTTCTTCCTCCCTCGCAGCCGGAAACCATGGTACTTCTTCCAATTAACATCTTTTTTCAGCTGCATTATCCGATTTGTGTTTCAAAAATTGATTTTAGAATCAACGCGTAATCTGCTATTTGCTCAGGTTAATTCCGACGGTTTTATGTTTTTAAACAATTTAATGATTTTGCTCGTTGTTTGTTGGAGTTCTCTCTTTATGTATCGGATGTTGATTACCGTAGTTTTTCTTCCTACGTTTCATTCTTTTCCTTTAAGTTTAAATCTCAGTCTAAGGGGCATCAGCTTTGCACTGATTGCTTCTAGGCTTTCGTGTCTATTTTACCTGAGTTTTTAAGAGGCGTGTGGCATTGCTAGCAGTGGTCTGAATTTTGATACATTGATGTTTAATTCGTCCTCAATTTATCACTAGCCAATTAAATCAGTTAGGAAATTATACGATTTATGTGAAGTTTCTGGTCACTGATTTAGAGATATCGTTTTTCATATAAATGTTTCACACAGTCCTTCCTAATTTCTGTATGCCTTCCCAACATTTGCTGTGTTTCTATTTAATTTCTAGTTAGATCGGTTTTATTATAGTTCTGTTTTTAATGTGCATGATGCCTTTTCTTTTTTCGTAATAGTCGAAGAGAAAGACCAGGGAGCCCAAGGAAGAGAATGTCACCCTTGGACCTGCTACCAGGGACGGTGAACTTGTCTTTGGCGTTGCCCACATTTTTGCCTCATTCAATGACACCTTCATCGTGAGTTCATATCTCAGTACATTTGCCCTTCCGGTTAGGGGGTGACTTGTCTGAAAACTAGTTCAATTTATTAATTTTGTCCTTATTTCATTTGCAGCACGTCACTGATTTATCTGGGCGTGAAACCATGGTGCGCATTACAGGTATTAATCAACTATTTTAAATATTATCATATTTGGACCTTATTTATTGCAATTTTGATATTCTGTGAATTGTGGGTCTGGGTATATAACCTAATATATTACAGCTGTATGATTGTGATATTGCAAGTTCATTAGAAATAATTCCCCTTAATGTGGCTTTGCACCTATCCTGTATTCAGTACTCTTTTTTTTCTTTTCTGCCTGTGCATTATAAGTTCCATGATTTTCAGTTAGTGCCTAATTAGGATCCTCACATTCAATTGATTATATTTGATTTACATTACTAGATTTACAGGGCAAGGGATGAATCTCATTTTATATGGGTTATGTGCATCTGAAACATTGTTTATGATGCTTTATCACCTTGGAGAACTGATGTCCTGCTGTACTTCACCATCCTTCTTTATTGGATAAGTAGTAGTAGTAGTAGTAGTAGTAGTAGTAGTTTTGAAAACCTTGGCCTCATGTTTTATGTGATCGTGTATTGGGGTTTGCTACTAGGTTTCATGTTTTTTTGGGTCAGTTTTCCAATTTAAAGCTTGTTATTTTCTTGGTGTTGAAATTTGATTGTAAATTTCCCCTTGGTTTAGGTGGAATGAAGGTCAAAGCTGATAGGGACGAATCCTCACCATATGCTGCTATGCTTGCAGCACAAGATGTTTCTCAGAGATGCAAGGTTTGCTCAACATATTTTTGAAACTTACCTCACTTGTTTTCCCTCAAGTGGACTCGATCTGCCCCTTATGTTTCAGGTCATTAGCTGATTAATGCTTTTATTTGCAGGAATTGGGTATCAATGCTCTTCATATTAAGCTCCGTGCTACTGGGGGAAACAAGACTAAGACCCCTGGTCCTGGTGCTCAGTCCGCACTCAGAGCCCTTGCCCGTTCAGGCATGAAGATTGGTCGGATAGGTATGTGATAATCATTTTTTTGGAAATGACAATCTTGGCTGGCATTCATCTTCCTTTGCATCTGTTAAATTTATTATAACCCGCTATTATCTTACTTCATCTACAGAGGATGTGACTCCAATTCCAACCGACAGCACCAGGCGAAAGGGTGGCAGAAGGGGAAGGAGGCTGTAATTTTGTCATTTCTTGTCAGGAGACTTGCAAATGTGTTTGGGATTCTCTTTTTGAAGTTGAAAATTTTGTTATTTGGTTTTTGAACCATTTTAGTTTAAACATGAAAATCGTATGTTTGATTATCTGGATATCAACAATGAAGAGAGTTATTTTCTGGAGAATATGCATAATATCTTTGACTTGTTTCTTACATGTTGGGTTTATCTTGCAAGGCAAAATCGTGTCTTTTACTTATTATTATTGCCTGTTTTGTGGATTAATCTGTTTATGGTTTTATCCTTATGTTTGAACTTATTTCGATGGGAACGTAACTGATTACTCTCTAGCCATTTAATGCAAAAGAGGACGTTATAATTCCCTACATAGATGAGCCATTTAACTTTGTTAGCTGTATTTATTCCGTTGCAGTTAATTTTCACGAATGGTATATCAGTATATAATATTGTGCTTTCTCTTTACTTCTACCCATTGTTGTTTTAGAAGTACACGTGTTGCCTTTACTAAATTAATCCATTTTCTGAAAGAAATATGATTTAACATGAGGTAGTGGAGTAAAGATTGTGATTAGGGGTGAGTATTTGGATTTCGGATCGGATTTTTGCCTGATCCGATTCGATCCGAAAATTCGAATTTTGCCTGAACTCTGATGCGATCCGAATCCGAAAATCCGAACTTTTTCTTAATCAATCCGATCCGATCGGAAAAAACCGAAATTCGGCTATAACAAGCATAAAAATAAATAAATAATTCAAAAATTTAAGTTTATTATTTTAATATTAATAAATAAATATGTTTATATATATAATATTAATAACACATATATATATATATATATAAAATTCTATATAATATTATTAATATTATATATATATTTCGGATTTGGTCGGATTACAATTAGCCCGATCCGAAAATTCGAAATATGTATAAAATTTGATCCGATCCTAAAAATTCGAACCAAATTTTTTATTTCCGTTTGGTACAAAACTAGGTCTATTTGTACTCTAATCCACAATCTTAAATTAAAATTAAAAAATTATTTGAGTTTTTAAACAATGTTAACTCAAATATAGGTATAGAGGAGAGACAGGTAAGAAAAATCTATTTGAATATGTTTGGTTTGGAAATTTATTTGTGTTTGGTGTTGGGTTAAAGCTAATGTTCTGCTACAAAATTGGAATATGTTTGGTTTGGAAATGGTCTTTTAGACTCTTAAAATATGGTCAATACGTAACTACATATATTAACATAATGTGAATGAATCGTTAAAGAGCTTGTTTAGGATGATTAATGAATGTGGGTAATTAGATTGTGGAGGCACTAAATGAATTGTCTCACACGAGTCTAATGTATCTTAAACTAGTGCGGAAAAGGAATACATATTGAGATTATTTATTAAGATAATCTTTTTGACAACTTTGCCGCAGATATAATGGAACAATGGTAGGGAGGAATGCCTCTCGAGTTCTGAGTCCTCCGAGATAAGGTCTTTAGAATTTCTGTATTAAATTATAAAACAAAAAAAATGGAACAGTGATCAGTTTGGATTTTTGACTTAAATGGCGATATTTGTATCCTCGAGGAAATTCCGTGTGGATTTTTCTTAGCCAAATGTCCTCGATTTGAAATGATATTTGACTATTCCCACTATATTCCACTTGTGAAGGCTTTCGACGTTCTACCGCACAATTATTTCGGCACGTTTCCGACGTAGATTTTCTTACTTACTTTCACTTCCTAGATAGCTTTCATCCATATCCCCAAATTGATTCATTTCATATTAGAAAAACAAATGGCGTAATCTAATGATAATTCAGTAACACCAGCATACACATATATAATGATACCCATTTGTTAAAATTCCTCTCTTATTATATCGCACGCCTAATCTCGTTTCTCATGTGCGAAAATTCTACCTTGTGGATTTCATAACAAATTCATATTGTTTAGCCGTAATCTCTGTATATCACTTAGAAATTATAGAGGAGAAAAAAGCAGTTTAGGTTCATTATATCTTGTACTCCCTCCGTTCCATTCTTCTCGTCTCATTTTCCTTTTTAGCAAAAATTACATACAAAAAATATGTAGACCCCCTATATATACTACACCATCTCACATTCAATAAACTCCACTTTCTTAATAATTTTCGTGCCAAAAAGAAATGAGATAAGAAGAATGAGACGGGTGTCAAAAAGAAATAGGACAAGAACTATGGAGAGGGAGTATATTTTATTTCGTGAATATAACTAATAGACAATATGATATTATTACGGCTTCCAAATGTGAGAAAAAAAGGACTGCAATTCCCACTAACTCATCTAATTCTTACATTGATATTCCACTACTCGATTAATGCAGGAATCCAGTTTTTGTACACTGCATTAGTCCTATCCTACGAACTCCTTATTGTGTGTTTGTTACTTTCGTGAGCATTTTGTATTATAAGTAGCAATGACCTATGCTTATCAAAAATGGAAATGGAATGAGTGGCATTTTCCTTTGTTACGATCTCAAATTGTCAAATTTGACTTAGAAGCGGATCTACTCTGAAATCTAAATAGTTCTTACTTTATCATCTTTTAAATAACATTACTCCACGCCACACAAACGTAATATCGTCACACCAATGCAACTTTTTACTCGCAGAAATAGCAAAAATAAAATATAGTATTTTTTTAAAAGTTGGTTTGATTTGACTCCCGCAACTACGATGTGTTAGCGAGCAATATGAAAAGGGACAATATCGGGGATGCCTATTAGATGTGACTTCTAACTTAGTATTTAATAATATCATTCATAAAATGGGACAAAAGTAGTGACATAGGAAATATTCCTTTGGTTGAACAAGGAATGTATCATGTTTGCCATTTTTTGCTCTATCACAAAAAGTATCACTTTTCTTTTGGGACACATAATCTTATAATTTAATCTCACAGTTACTCACTATTTATCACAAAAATTATGTGATTATCCTTTCAATTTTACATGGCGGAACCGTTTCTCTACTAAAAAGGATCTACCTAACATTTTATTACAATTTGGGCCGTCCATTAAACAATACACTCTTGATTGACGGATGGAGTAATACATTAATTCTTGATTAACTAAGTATCTCGATCAACAAAATTAGATCACACAATCTTTATAACAATATAAAGCTCCTTACACGCCAAATATATATATCACATAAAATATGCTCCTTTTTGTGTGTAATTTGCATTATATGATTTACAAAGAATGTATATTTGATAATGATTGTGGCTTGTGGGTTGCCTCGTCATTTAGGAAAATAATAATGCTACGTAATGTCAACACGTACATGAGCCTAACCCCATCCCTTGCCCGTGCTCCAAAAAAATACAAAGAAAATATTAATAGAGAAAAGAAATACTATATAGTAGAGAGTGGACTTTCTGAATTTGGTATGAACATTACCTAACCTTCCAAATCGGATTTTACAAGATTGACAACTCATAATATGGTGAAACTGCTAAAAATATAGGAAACTAAAGGAAAGGTAAATGCGAAAAGGCGATGAGCACCAAATAATAGGTGTGTGTGGACTTCACTTTTACAAAAATCAGAATGATTTCCTTCCTTCTTGTGTGGTTGTTTTTGTTAAAAGGATGTTTTGTTGTGGTCTCACTCGTCAAGCAATTCTGCATAGTGCTCAATAAAGTGTGATGTTGAGAGTTCGAAGTAGTGTTGTTACACTTGCACTTCAAATAAGTTCAATTTTTGTATATGTATAAAAACTACTTTTATCACGAGACCATTCTACGGTGGATAATGCAGAGTTGGATTAGAACCCTGGAGCGAATTTTTATTTTTTTTCAAGTGTTCTCGCATTCTCATTTTAGGAGTGATTTGCAGTATAAACAATCCCCATATATACAATATACAATCTGCAATTTATTAATATGTATGCGTTAAGTGCAAGTTTTCTCACGTTCTCATTTCAGTTAGCTAGCTAGTCTATTGGTATACACGACACAATTTTATTGAATTTGCTGTGAAAATGTCTGAATTCGCTGTAAAAATGTCTGAATTAAAATAATGGAATTTCACTCTTCATGGAATTCAAACCCAGGTATACAAATTCACCCGGATGCTTATGAAAATACTGTAAATTTTGACGACCTCTCGCCCCCTTAAAAGGTTTATAAATGGGGAGAGTAATCCACACTTGTATATTGAGACAAGATCAATTTACCAAATTGATATGGAAAAGAAATAGTGGCTTCGGTCCCGTTTCCGTACGTATGGGCTAGAATGAATATTGGACTTCCATACATGAACAAAAATATTCTCATTGAGTAATTGGGCATGCTCTGATAAATGGATCACCTTCTTAAAGACTTTATTCCTCAGCTCACTTATATTAAGAAATAATATTTTATAACCAAGACAATATGAAATAAAAAGTGTAGAGATCGCATGTATCTCATCAGAAAGGTGGCTTCAACATATACCGTAAATAATAAGCTTAGTTTTAAACACGACATATGATCGTAGATGATCTCGCATAGTGGTGAAGGAATATTCTTGTGGTCATCTCAGTCTAACCTTATATGTGATTGTGGCTAAAAGTTTGGACCCCCACTTATACTCTTTTTGTTTTTATATGATCAAATGTGTAAATGTATTTTAACTGCGTAATATTGACGTCATGTTGATATAAAAAATATGTCATATATACAAAATCGATTAACTTTGTGTAGAAAATCACCACATGACACTTTTTATTATGTTGTAATTTTAGTCCTTCCGGAGCTAAAAGTCCTTTGCAATTCGTGGTGATCATATTATTGGTCATAACCTAGCTACCTCATGTGATATTCTCGGCTAGTTCATTAATTAATAAAATTAGTGGTAAACTGAAACTATATATTGCATTTTCAGATATTACAGAACTAATTAGCTTCCATTCCATTATCTTATGGGCATTTTTTTTGAGATACTCCCTCCGTCCCATCGAAGATGATACATTTCTTTTGGGCACAGAGTTTAGGGAGAGTTGAAAAGTAGTATAAATTGATGATATGAATATATATTATTTAAAGTTGTGTAAGTAATAAAGTGTCCCAAAAAGGAAACGCAACATCTTCGTTGGGACGGCCCAAAAAGGAATACGTATCATCTTCGGCGGGACGGAGGTAATACATATAAAAAAAATTAAGCTAATCTATCATTTAATTTGATAAATATTACACTAATTTTAAATTTGTTTGGTCATTTTAATTGGGGAACATTAAAACTTAAAAGTGTCACTAATTAAATTCACTTTCAAGTTTGACACATGTAGGCTTACTGTTTGGTGTGGGTTAGGGACCAACAACAATATAATAAAAGCTAAAAGACTCGCTCGCTAGCAAGGCCTTTTACCTCTTGTAATGATGATTCGTAGGCCTGGCACGTAGAAGTGCTGAGTTGGAGAGTTCCGTAAGTATTTTCCGAGAAGTAATCTGCAAAACAGAACCGGAGAGGGGGGTTCTCCGGAAAGAGACTCCGACGCTCAAGTCAGTAAAGACTCCGAAAAGCGTAAGGTAACGAAGGGTGCTAGCTTACAGAATTCTTGTAGCTGAGAGTATTTAGGAATACTTACCTTGTCACGTAGAATGCATGGGGTATTTATAGTAGAGGGGTTAT
>JAYJMF010000020.1:773386-817964 GCA_036873715.1 Salvia sclarea
TTTCATTTGTTTTTGTTTTATGTTCAAGTAGTTATTAATATTATGGATTGCTTGTTTGAGTTTTACACGTGAGATATTAGATATTAGATAATTGAGAATGAATGATTCGATGATCAATGCTTGATTTCGATGGAGCGAACAATATATAAAGAATTTCATATTATTTTAAAAAGAGCAATTAGTTATTTGGATAACCAAAATACCAATCGGTATTTTGGTTTTCCAAATAACCAATTGGTTCAGTAAATGGTATGCACTTTTTATGTTTTTTGGTATCGGTATATCGAAACGCAGCTGACCAACTAACATCCATACAATTTGTTTTTCCCTCAGGCTCGATATCCGATTTTCCGTGATCGGAAACAAATCAAAACTCCCCAAATCCCTACGCTCCGTGATCTCCACGGCCGAGGAGATGAGCCGCGGCAACAAAGGGATGCATTTCGTGGCGGCGCTGAGCTACAGCGGCCGCGACGACATCGTCGCGGCCGCGAGAAGCGTCGGCGCCGGAGTCGAACGTGGGATCCTACGAGCATCCGACATCGATGAAAGCATTTTCGAGCAAGAATTGATGACCAAAAACCTAGAATTCCCAAATCCAGATCTATTGATAAGGACAAGTGGTGAGCTCAGACTTAGTAACTTCCTTTTATGGCAATTGGCCTATTCCGAGTTCTATTTTGTGGATAAATTGTTTCCTGATTTTGGGGAAAAAGATCTTCTCGAAGCAATTGTTTCTTACCAGCGTAGGCAGAGACGCTACGGCAAATCGCTGGCTAATTGAATTTATTTATGTAACTTGGGTTATAAATAATTGATTAATAAAGATTAATACGATTATTCAGATATATATTTATGGCTGGCGGAGAGTACGTACGCTGTACGGGTAACGTGTCGTAATAAATTGAGAGTTGTTGTTCAATTCCGACAACTTTATCTTGATGTAGAAGCACTTCATCATTCTTTGGAATTTTATTATTGTATATCATAGAAGACAATGAATTCAAATATAATTTTAATGCATATTGATAAATTATATGTTAATACATATCTATTGAGTTAATGTATTATCATAAATCTATAATATTCCGATACTTTTATAAAATTATCCTTAAATTTAAATATATAATAGAGATCAAGTAGGCGATCCATAATTCATAAAACGCACATTTATTCTATTTGTATAAATTATTTGAGGGAAGGTTAAAATTAGAATAGAGTGGTGTTCCACCACATAGGTATAGGCCCACAATTTTCTTTTTTATTATTATATATCGAGATATTTCGAATAGAACAATCCAAATTTAGAAAGTTAGAGCATAGTACTACTTTCTTTTTCTTTTTTTTTTTTAACCATAATGAACACTTATGCATCTAGAAATCAAATGAAATAATCCTCTATTGTATAAATAGAGGAAACACATATGACAAATCCTAGACTTTAAGATTCTACAATGTTAGAACTTATATTTTTCTTATTATACGAATTTGAAAATCTCAAATCATTAATAAAGTCACGTAATGGAGGATCTACTCTTATTAATTAATTAGAAACAAATGAAGTATATATATATATATATATATATATATGAGGTGGTTTCTAGTGAGAATTGATTTTATCGTGAGAAGACAAAAACATAAAAGCCATGAACAAGCACATAAAATCAACGAACAAGAGATTTCGGCCCCCTCAAAGATTCGAACCTGGTGCTTTTTTCACAATTTTTTTTCAATGAACAAGCGCATAAAATCAACGAACTTCTCACTTCCCACAATAGATATCTATCCCTACATGAACCAATTCCTATATATATGTATATATAAAATTAATAAATTTGAAGGTGGCATGGCATGGGTAGCCATGCCTCAATGTTTTCATAGATACATATCTTATCTCTTTACCTCTCCATTCTTCAAATTCAATCAAACAAAATCACAAATCATCACAGAGTTAGAAAATGAGAGACGACGATGATGAGCAAGCGAGAGCTCTGCAGGAGCTGTGCTCGATGACGATCGAATTCCTCCGATCGCCGCCGCTCCGCCTCTCGTTGCCGCCGTGCTCCTCCGCCTCGTCGTCTCGGCCGCCGCCGCCGCCGCCGCAGGTTTCTCCGGCGGGATTCGGGATGCTGTTTATTGGGATTGCGGTGGCGCTGATGCTATTTGGGGCGGCGACTTTGGTGGTGGGAATGATTTTGATGCCTTTGGTGATAACATTGATGTTCTTGTTTTATTTTGTGGGAATTATTTCCAATTTGCCCAAAATTGGCCGTGCTATCTTCTCGCCTGCTCCTCAATCCTATAATTTTGTATCAGGTAATTAAATTAATTAGCCACATATATATTATATATATATACATATGATTCTTTGTTGGTGAGTTCATTTACTTATCTTTAAGTTTGGAACTTTTGCTGCATATAAATGTACTCCCTCCGTTCCACGAAACATGTTACATTTCTTTTCGACACGGGATTTAAGGAGTTAGTATTAGTATTGTAAGTGAAAAGGTGATAAAGGGGTGAAATGATGGAGTAATAAGGGGTGCAATTAGTTAAGATAATTGTACTTAAAATCCATTATTTTTTTTAATCTTAACCCAAAATAGAAACATAATAAGTTTCGTGGGACGGACTAAAAAGAAAAACGTAATAAATTTTGTGGGACGGAGGGAGGGAGTAGCATATTCTATTGCAAGTATGGATGGGAGACATGTATATGTATTAATGATTTATGATTTAGGATTCATTTTATTAGGAAATTATATGCTTTGACTTTTAAAAATTTTAAATCCTATATTTGCCTCATGTTCTCCGTCTGTTTATGTAACATATAGGATGTAATACATAATCCAATAGTATATCTCATTTGGTTACAACAAATGAATGATATACTACTTATATATATATACATACTATATAGAATCAGGGGATTGATTCAGGTAGAAATGATAAATTTTATAGGAAATAGGAATGAATCTGGGTCTTTCGTTGAGTTAGATCAATGGTTGATATTAATACTCAATTGTGCTAAGTGTTTGTGCTGTGTGTGCTACGCGAAGGTTGTGGTAGGTGTTTGTGTTGTTTGTGCTAAACTCACATATTTAAAATCTGTGTTAATTAGTAATATTGATGATGCTACACACATATGAAAGAGGTGCTAGACGGAAATATTTTTTTCTATATTCCTAAACTAAGGGATTTCTCACCATAACCCACCCCTATATCAACATGGGCATATTTTGACTTAAGTTACTATTGTACAATGAATCAGCCATTTTTGTTGTGAATTATAGCCAAAATAAGGTATAATCATCATTAAGAAGAATTCCATTGGTGAATTATTCGCCTTTATGATGTGACCTGATTTTTGTGATTTATGTGTATATATGTTTGATGAATGTGTGTTATTTTGCAGTGTGGAATTATGCAAGATAAGATATATATGCTGCGGCAGCCAGTGTAACTGTGTAAGGAGTTGAATTTTGAAAAAATTAGAACGTCAAACACTGCAATGACGTGTACTAGTTAACAATTTATTGGTATGTATCCAAATTAATGAATTATTATCGTATTTGGAAACAATTAATTTCTTTAAACTATCAGTATTGCTACAAAAGCAAAATTCAAAGAAACGAGAAATTAAATCTACACCATTCATTGCTATTGATAAATGCTAGAATAAAAGAAAACTAGACCACATGCCCACATCTCGAAATATTGGCGAAAAATTAACAAGAAAGATAAAAAATAAAATAAAAAAATGAGCCCATAATAGTCCACTAATAATCTACTAACAATTAATCCGATATAAGGCGAAGATAACAACACATTAATTAAACCTCGCCGAAATAATAAGATTTTATAAGCAACGAAAAAGGAAAAAGATTAAATGTGGGATATAATCTAGCTAGCCCACATAAATGTGGATTCCAATGGCTATGAGCAAGATGCAAAGTATTGCCGTAAAGATTATCGTATGCACGAAAATCGAGAGCCCGCTCGTTCGCATGTTCACGAATTCTATTCCCTTTTTACCCCCGGGGAACTGGAACAGCAGACCCGGAGACAATAACACGAAAAATATCACCGACACCAAAATCGGCGCCAAATCGACCGACATCTCTTGGCTACCTCTCTTCCTCACTGAGTGATTTGCTACAATGGGAGAGTTTATGCTTTAACAGTTTTTATTTGTGGAATGAGGAATTTATTTTTATAGAAAAATGATGTAGATGATTGTAACATTTAATTTTTTAAATTTTGAGTACTTTGTAAACAATGCCTAAGTGAGCATTGGATTCTTCGCCTATATTTATAATAATAATAATTTATTTATAGAGGCGGGCCGGCAGAATTTGTTGGTTTGGACGGCTGCGGGCTTTAATTGGGCTTTATTGGCCCATTTCAAGCAATTCGCTATGGATAATTTGATGTTTTGGGCTTTGTAGGCCCATTTTTTTTTATTATTGGGCTTTAGATATTTCATATGCTGCCCATTTATTTGATTTGAGAATAAAATGGGCCTATTTAGTATACAGCCCTTTGTTAACGATTAATGAGATAGTTATAAAAGTTAGCTTAAAAGCATGAACAATTTCGCAGATTTTGATTCATACATAATTTAATAAAATTTAGATACATTAGGATACTTATTTTTTTTTTATCTAAATAAATTTTATATATATATATATAGGGATAGGTTCAGGTAGGAAAAGTAAATTTTGTAGGAAATAGGAATGAATTCTGGGCCTTCCATTGAGTTAGATCAATGGTTGAGATTAATTTTCAGTTGTGCTAAGAGTTTGTTCTGAGTGTGCTACGCGAAGGTTGTGCTAGGTGTTTGTGTTGTTTGTGCTAAGTGTTTGTAATGTTTGTGCTGGAGAATTCGTGCTACGAAATAATGAAATATGTGCTAAACTCGCATATTTAAAAATCCGTGCTAATTACTAATACTGGTGGTGCTACACACATATAAAAGGTGTGCTAAACGGAAATATTTTTTCACATATTCCTACCATAAGGGATTTCTCACCATAACCCACCCCTATATATATACACACACACACATTAAATTTTATAAATGATCTAGATGATACTTTTAAACAATGCCTAAGTGAGCATTGGATTTGTCTCCAATAATAATAATAATAATAATAATAAACTCTTCATGGAGGCTGTGATTAGGCTTTTTGGGCCTATTTGGAGTTATTAGGATATTGATAATGGGCTCTGTGGGCCCATTTGGAGTTTTTAGGCTATTGAGTGGCGCAGTTTATGAACTGTTAGCTATTTATAAACTTAGCTTAAAAGCATGAATAATTTCGCAGATAAGGATTCATATAATTTATAAAAGTTAGATACATTAGAATACTTAACTTTTTATCTAATACACACACCAACACACACACTTTAAATCACTAACTTTTTAATGAGAAGAAAGTAATAGATGATTTCAGACTGTGTGAAAATAAAAAAATTTATAATAGTGATACGTATTTGATTTCAAATACTGGCATGCAAAACCAAATTAATGATTTTTAATTGCATGGATTTCATGGAACACGTGTCGTATTTGCATGTTACTTGGCATGTAAGAAAAAACAATTAAGCATTCCAAATTCCCCAACTTTCCAAATCCTTTTAGTTTCTAAAATATGTCTGTGATAAGCTTCCACTTTCATAATTCTAGAGAGCCAAAAAACAAATGTAGGAAAAGCCCCATTTATGTGTACAATAATTGTATAAAAAAAGTTATTTATGTCTACCTTTCACATAAAGCAATCCCATTATCTACACATAACATATACTTTCCCTTCTTTTAAATCACACCATCACCTTTTCCCCTTCAAGATTAGCATCATTCCACACCTTCTTCACTAAGAAATATTAACACATTTCCCCTACTTATAATTTCCAAGAGCTCATTACCAAATCCCAAAATCACAACACCAACAAATTCATAAGCCATACCAAGACATTATTATTCATTCCCTAGTTTTTCAGAGAATTTTTAATATTCAGCCATTGGTTGCTTCGATTAATTCAGAAATGAATGTGGATTGGGGGCCGGTGGTGGTGGCGGTGGTGATGTTCATCCTCCTCTCGCCGGGGCTACTCTTCCAAATACCGGCGAGGACGAGGGTGATCGAATTCGGCAACATGTACACTAGTGGGATATCCATCTTGATCCATGCCATCTTGTATTTTTGCATCTACACAATTGTGGTGGTTGCAATTGGAGTTCATATACATGCTGACTAAGGACTTCCCAAAGTTTTTTTTTTTTCCCTTTCTAATTAAGTTGCTTTTTATGTAGCTTTCATTTTGTTTTTTGTTTTCTTCCTTTTTGGGTTGGGGGATCATAGTATTTATACCATGGGATGTGTTATTCACTAACCATGTCATGAAATTCTTGGTGTTGTTGATTAAAGAATTAGAGCAACCAAGAATGTTGTTGATGTTGTTGGCATTATTCGAGTATATGTAGTTCTAGCAATATTTGATAACTGCAAATTAAGCATACACAAAGCCATTTAATTGTTCATTTGACTAGAATTTAGCATGTAGCCTATTTTTTTATATATATTTTTTTAAATTACAAGTGGTTCAAGGGCTAAATATTTATTCTTCTTCTCTATTAAAAATTATGATATTCTAACTTCTATTCAAACATCAAAAACACGCTATGCATATATAGTTTAAGTCCCTACCAAGCAAAAAAAAATTATGTTTTATATTCATATAAATTATCATTTTTTTAATGTTTTACGTAAATCTCTATGCAAAAGTCCATATCACCAAAATAAATCAATAGAAAATTATAATCTAAAACTTTTGATATTTTACATAAATCGAAATTTTTGAGTCGAAATTTAAAATATATGGCCCTATATTCTACGATTAAGCATCTTTCTCGATAGTTAGAAATTCAATAACTAATTAACATCCAATTAAGCCAAACCAAACCTAACTAAGCCCAATCCAATAGCCTTTCAAGAAAATGGAAATCAATAACCAAACTCATCAAACATTACAACATAGCAATAAACAAAAACTCAATCACAAACTCCCTACTAACATCATGTTATTACAATCACAATGATCCATGCACTCCACCAATCACAAAACACACCCACACAATTATCAAAACCAACACCCCCTAAACTTCTTCTTTTTTTTTCAAAAAAAAAAAAACAACAACGACGACAACAGCAACAACAGCAAGAAACGAAGAAGCTAGTTAGCCCGTGTAGATGTGGACGTGGACGGCGAGGATCAAAAGGGCGTAGAAGGCGAAGAAAATGAGGGTGTGAAGCATGATGGCTTTGCCATTGGTTTTCATGCTTCCAAACTCAATTTTTTTCTTGTTTCCAGGCAATTGGAAGAGAAGGCCAGGTTGCAATAAAATGAAGAGTACAACACCCACAAGCACAGGCCCCCAATCAGCCATAGTTGTACCTTTGCTAAAGCTACTACAAGAAAAAAAAAATGGGATGAAATTGAATTGAATTGAGATGAACAAAAAGATAAACAATTTGTAGGTACAAAAAGAGAAAAAAAAAAGTTGGGTTTTTTTTTTTTTTTTTTTTTATCTTCAAAAAAGAAAGTGAGGGATTCTTTCAAGATGCGTGGTTGGGATTCTCGAATCAATTTGTGAGCCCAAGATTTTGGTACAAGATTATTAGTTTGTGCATTTTTATTTTGTGTTGATTTCGAGCTAGATTCGAAAGTAAAGAGTAAGATCCACACTTATTAGTAACTAGTAAATTTTGTAGATATATATCAAATAGAATTTTTGGTATTATAATATTATCAAGTAATCTATTAAGAATGTATTATTTTAAATATTACACAATTATTCTCAAAATAATGTGTATCAAGGATAAAATAGGTAATTTATATTTTATAATTAAAATTCACACTTTTATTATTAGTATAGGGTATAGGTATAGATATAGATATTGATTACTAGTGAAAGAAGTTCGAAATGGATAATTATTTGAGCCCAAAATTAGCATCCCAACAAAGTGGAGATTAATTCGAAGATATTATGTTTACTGAAAGTTAGCATTATCAAATTCGCCATGCAATAAATAAATATAGTGATTGTAAAAATCGAACATACATGAGAATGTGTCTTAAATTTCTAATCAAGTGAGAATTTCACCGATTAATTCAATCGTTTTGATGCGAATGGTCAATTAAAATGTGTTTTGTTTAGTAGTAATTAAATTTTAGCATATTATCATTATTGAGTAAATGTATAAAAATAACCATTATAAGACAGTAAAGATAAAATTTGGCCTGTTAATATAAAAAGATAAAAAAATAGCCTCTTATTTTTACACTCCATTTCACGAGTTGCACATGCAAATTCGTGAATTGGTGTGTAAAATGCATCATTTCACGAATCCGCATCTGCAAATTTGTGAAATGGTATTTTTACACTTCATTTCACAAATTCGTCCATGCATATTCGTGAAATATGTGTAAAATTCACCATTTCATGAATTGATATGTGTAAATTCATGAAATAAGAGACTATATTTTATCTTTTTATATTTACAGGCCAAAATTTATATTTATTATCTTAAAATGGCTATTTTAATAGTTGCCTCTATATAATATCTGGGTACACAAATTCATCTTAAATCTTTATTTTAACATCGATCATTATTTGAATTATTAATATATACTCCTTCCGTCCTATTACAATTGATCCAACACTTTATGCACGTCAATTAATAAGATGCATGCTTGTAGTAAAAAAGTAACATGATCTCACTTATTTGTGTGTTAAATGATTGCCATATTTGGAAAGGACCAATTAGAATGAAACAATTCAATACAAAAGAATAGGCCAATTAAAATGGAATGGAGGAAGTACAACTTAATATTTACTAGTTGTATCCTATCTATCTACCGATGCCAAGGAATATGAGAAACAGTGTATGTGTGTGTGTGTTGACTTAGTGATAGGAGATTAATGCTCGAGGCTAAAGGTCTTGGGTTCGAGTCCTCCGTAACGTGGTCATTTAAAAATAAAAAAGTAAAAGAAATATGAGAAACACTCCAATCGCAATTAGTTTCACTAATATTTTGGTATTTGTATTGTTTGCATAAATATGTCCATAAAAAAAGAAAAGGGGCATCCTCACATCACCATTTTTTTGATACAAACATGTTCTCCATTGTATATAGGCCTTCCTAAAAGTATGTTGATAAATTGCGCTTTTCTGCTCTTTGAGCCCTCCATAATTGGCCCATCAATGGGTTCAGGATACTGGATCTGTCTCGTTAAAAATTTTGAGTTAAATTACTCACACAGTGGATCTATCTCGTTAAAAATTTCGAGTTAAATTACTCACACAGCCATACTGGTGACAATTTTTATTTCACTTGTAAATTTGATTAATGTAAAGTAAAAAATCAAATCTTTGTTCCATCACTATTGGAAGTGAAAATTCACCCTGTCAATTAATTTATTGGAGCAATCCTCTTTGAGATAATTAAAAATTCAAAATGACAATATTAGTATCCAAATATTATTCTGAATAAAATTAGTGCAAGTTTGATTCATGTTGCACTAATACACATTTTTATAAGAATTATAACTTGAAGAGCGAGAATAGAGGTGTGGAGATCCCACTAAATATAGAAATTAAAAAATGTTAATGAATTTAAGGTTTATGGAGACATGGAGTGCTTATATTTTTTGTGACAAACTAAACGAAATATGCCGCTTTTATGTACTTTATTGGAATATGGCACATTGTTAGAAATTGTCCAGTCGAGTCAAGTATTTACTTTTACCTTAAAAAACGTTTACGAATTTACCTTTACGAATCTTTCAATTAGTGATTTATCCAAATTCGCAATTTATCTTAATGCTACAAACCAGTTGCAATTCAAGTTATACACATACGTAAAGAAATGTTTCTATTTCAACATCTATAATTGTGTTTTAATTGAATTTTGTTATGTCACTAAATTTTATTCAAAATAATATTTTACTAATAGCATATGTTAATGATAAAAGTATAGTTAAATTTTACAATTTCAAGATAACTGCTTATAATATATAATAAAGTTGGATGTTTTTAATTAACAATATTATGAGTATATATTAAGGATTAATATAGTTAATATTTGAAAAAAAAAGGTAGAACGTACAACATTTGGTGCACAGCATTCACATTTTTTCATTCACAACACAGTCTTCCTCGTCGTTGCAACAAGTCAATCTCCACACGCAGAAAATATCTCTCCCTCTCTCTTTATATCCATTTTATATATAATCCCAGTGATCGCAATCGATTGAATTTTCACAATTGGATAGAAAAGACATGGCCTTGGGAGTAATGAAACAGGAAGCTGAGATTATCAAGCCGCGCAATGATAAAAGAGAGTATCGAAGGATTCTTCTGCAAAACAATCTCCAAGTTCTCCTCATCAGCGATGCGGAAACTGATAAAGTCTGTAATTTACGGTTGAGAGTTTTCCTTTTTTTTTTTTCCCTTTCTTCTAACGGTTTTGTGGAAATCTGGAATTGATTAGGTATAGACTTTTAGTGATTTGTTTCTGAATTCTGTTGTTTGGATTGGATTTGCTTTTTATTTGCAGTGTGCTGCTTCAATGGATGTTCGTGTCGGTTCTTTCAGTGATCCTGAGGGGCTCGAAGGCCTCGCGCATTTTCTTGGTGAGGAAGTTTTTGTCTGCAAATATTTCGACTTTGATAAGTTGAGCTACTTGAGGATACAGATATGCCTGAATTTGGTTGTTTGGGGCTAAATTATTGAAATGTCATTCGATTTCGATTCTGTTGTTGGTTATGAGGGTGTTGAATGCCTATGCACATCTAATGCAATGAACGTATGACGTATGTTAATTTCAGAGAGATTTTAGCAGGTTAAGTTATGCAATGAAGCATCGAGTTTTCTCCAAGAAAGCTAAGTTTAAAGATTTATGTTAATTTGACGATGCAATGCTTTTGAAAAGAGATGGATTTTCAGAAGGCTATGTGGATAGCATATGATGCTTCCTATGTGATTCCTTACTTCACCCCGTGTCTTCTGTCGTCTATTGAATTCATGTTCTTTCCCTCGATGTTTTTGGGTAATTAGTTTAAGCTTTTGTTAGTAAACTGCAACTTATGGTTCTGTTAACACTTAACATAATGTTATTCTATTCAGAGCATATGCTTAAAAATGAAAGTGACCAGTTAGTGTATGTCAAAAGAAAATGTGGCTAAAATATATTTGATGCTTCCTATCTGATTCTATATTTCATTTTATCATCTGTTGTCATTAGTTGAATTACATAATGTTATCTACCCTTGATGTATTTGTTATGTCCTGCCATGCAAAGTTTGTTAGACTTCTATCTAACTGAAATGTGATTTTATTGCAGAACACATGCTTTTCTACGCTAGCGAAAAGTATCCACAGGAGGACAGTTACTCAAAATATATCAGTGAGGTATCTTTTGACATATGCTTTTTCTATATGTCTAGCTGAAAAATAATATATCTTAACTCAATTTATGTATACAGCATGGAGGCAGCACAAATGCTTTCACGTCATCTGAACACACCAACTACTACTTTGATGTCAACCCTGACTCCTTTGAAGAAGCCTTGGACAGGTAGAATTGATTCATTTCACACATTTTATTGGCTGCGTTCTGAAAGAATTTCTACTCTGACGCATGGCATAATGATGTTCTGTATTCAGATTTGCTCAGTTTTTCATAAAACCACTGATGTCGGCTGATGCGACTACAAGGGAAATAAAAGCAGTTGACTCTGGTCAGCATTTTATCTTGCGATTTCTCGAATAATTCCTTTCATGCTTTTTAATGACTGTTCCCCCTTGTCCACTGTATTCCAGAGAACCAGAAAAATTTGCTATCTGATGCCTGGCGGATGAATCAGGTGTTTCTATATTTGCTATCAAGTCTTCATAGGTTTTCAAAATTTAACTGCAGAGGAATCCGGTGAAGGAGAGAACTAAGTAATCAACTGTTTTAAATTTCTTCTTGTAAATACAGCTTCAGAAACATTTGAGTGTGAAAGAGCACCCATACCACAAGTTCAGTACAGGTTGGCAATGTCATATTCTAATCTCATGCTAATTTTTTTAATTACTAAGCTTCATCACTTTATTTGTTTGTTGTGGATAGAGATAAGTATGTCATAGTACTTTACAGGATCATTGTTGCACACTCTTATAATCAATGATCTTTTTGCAATGCACGTGCAGGAAATTGGGATACTTTGGAAGTCCGGCCAAAAGAAAGAGGATTGGATACTAGACAAGAGCTTCTGAAGTTCTATAATGAAAATTATTCAGCCAATCTCATGCATCTTGTGATATATACTAAAGGTAGTAGGTTGATAACTATCACCTGGTTTATATGGTCTTGGCATGTTAGGTATATAACTTATGTAGATGCATTGGTTTAGATGGCCTCGATAAATGTGAAGGCCTTGTGCGGAGCTATTTTGAGGATATCCGAAATACAAATAGAAACTCTATCAGTTTCCCTGGCCAGCCTTGTGATTCAGAAAGCCTTCAGGTACTGTTGGAGCATCTTTAATCTTTAAATTTATTTAACCTAGCAAATGGCAGTGCTTTTTTCCTTTATGTGATAATCCTTATGTGTAAATGAACCTTTGTAGGAAGATTATCTGAGTTTTCAATGTTTAGTTCATTTTATAACTTACAACTTCCAAGTGAGACCACCATCTCCCCTTTCTTATTTCTTAATTAAAATTGGTTACTGGTTGTCATCACTAACAAACTACGACATCATCAGTCCCACATATTTCATCGCCTCTTAGGCATCTTTTTTTGCTCACTGTTGCAGTAATAGAGTCATTAAATGACATCAATGAGTCATTTATCCATAAGTAGTACACCACTCAAAAAAATTTAGCCTAATTTCTCTGACCTTAAGTTGCTGGACAGAGCTTGGAATGCTACCATGCCACCTTTACATGGTCATTGGTGGAAATTCATTTGTTGAAATACAGTGTTTAGTTACTGAAGATAAGTTTGGTTGAATGTGGCAGTAATGCTTCTACTTGGTAAGAAAATAGATTATATTTTCATTGTCTTTTTTCACAGATTCTTGTGAAAGCTGTCCCAATTAAACAAGGTCACAAGTTGAAATTCGTATGGCCAATAACACCTGGAATACATCATTACAATGAAGGGCCGAGCAGGTATCTTGGCCACTTGATTGGCCATGAAGGAGAAGGATCTTTGTTTTACATCTTGAAAAAGCTGGGTGGGTGTTGAGCTTCCTTTCCATGTCCCCACTCTATTTTGAAAACTGTAGTGGGTAGTAATTGGGATTATTTCTGAAGAACTCATGTGTCATGACCTAATCATTCCGTGTTTTGCTCCTTTGAGAATTAGCCATGGATTATCTATGGGCTAATTTTTGGATGTGCTAGTAGTTTTGATCTACTATATAAGAAATCAAAGTTTATTTATACTCTCCTAGGAAACAATTTTAACAGGAA
Organism: Salvia sclarea; assembly: GCA_036873715.1. NCBI lineage: Eukaryota > Viridiplantae > Streptophyta > Magnoliopsida > Lamiales > Lamiaceae > Salvia > Salvia sclarea. The sequence goes on from JAYJMF010000020.1 coordinate 786,915, forward strand.
ATTTAATGCTAAAATTCATACTTCAAAGCTATATTGATTAGTTCATTCAAATACTGGCAGGTTGGGCTACAAGTTTATCTGCTGGTGAATCAGACTGGACTCGCGAGTTTTCTTTTTTTAGAGTCAGTATTGATCTCACAGATGCGGGCCAAGGTAAGTTTACCTTCGTCTTATTTTGCTTTCCCTTAATTGGGAGGAGGCCTCAGGGTGATTGGGGGGGGGGGGGGGGCAATTGATCATTCATAATGTATATGTTTTTGTTTTTGTGATAATGACAGAGCATTTTGAGGATATTGTGGCACTATTGTTTAAATACATTCACCTTCTCCAGCAATCTGGACCCTGTCAATGGATTTTTGATGAGGTATAGTTGATCACAATATAACGGTCTTGTGTTATAGTCCTACAATTATTTTGTCTTTTCAGTAGATGAAATTATGTCATTTATTGTAAACTCTTGGTGAATGGTAAAACCACATATCTTTAAGTATCTGCATTCAATTCATAAGGTTTTACCAAAGGTGACAAATCATAATGAAAGTTCATAGTTTGTTGTGGCTTATAGACATAACTCCCTCTAGAAGTATTAATCATTTAGATGATTAACCGTCTTCAAAAAATTATACTAACATGCAGACCTGAAATTTATCTAAGTTTGAGACTGCAAATCCTTTATGCTTAATTGTTCTGCTATCTACTAGAGCACTTCTAGTTTTGGGCAATCTAGCATCCTGATTCAGCATTAAAGGCATTAAGAACTTGTTATATACTGCCATGTCCATGCTGCCTTTGTTTATAATCACTTTGTTGAAGATTCATATTCGAACTGCCACTCAGAAAATTTAATTTCTTTCATCTTCGTTTACTAATGAAGCTTGCAGCCATTTGCGAGACTTCCTTCCATTATCAAGATAAGATTCGTCCAATTGATTATGTGGTCAATGTTGCAATTAATATGCAGGTAACTGGTTCCATTACTATATTTATATGTTTGGCAAGAGCTTTTTATGCTTAAGAAATTTTGTGGTCAACTATATTTCGCTTCTGATTATTCTTGCTTGTTTCTGTTGTTGTAGTTTTATCCTCCAAAAGATTGGCTGGTTGGATCATCTTTGCCTTCAAAGTTCAACTCTGAGGTCATTCAGTCAGTACTGAAAGAGCTCAGTCCATTCAATGTGAGGTCTGTTTCACAAGTTACTTGGAGATTCTCATCATTTTTATTTATAACATGCACGGATACACCAATATGATTTGCCCAAAATGTTATTGTCAGAAGTTGATTACTGGTTATCCTATAGTGGTTTCGGTATTTATTTAATTTTTAAATTTTTTGATCTGTTTGCATCATTCATTTGTTGTTTGGCTTTATAATTTGTGTTCCACAGAATATTTTGGGAGTCTACGAAGTTTGAGGGACTTACAGATTCAAAAGAGCCTTGGTATGGCACGGCTTATGCTGTTGAGCCATTAACCGGCTCCAAAATAGAGGTTGACCCCTCTTCTTCCTTTACGACAAAAGAATTTTTCTACCTATTTAAAAGTCTCCTTGAGATACTCCACTTGAGATAATGTAATATGTTTATTGACTTGCAGCAATGGACTGATAAAACTCCTGGCGAAGCTCTGCATCTACCAGTCCCAAATGTGTTTATTCCTACAGATCTATCCCTTAAGACTGTCTCGGAGAAAGTAAGTTTGCGCTTTTTCTTCAAGCTCAAGTAATGCCATTTTTTTTGGTTGATAGACTCATAAGAGATCATTTTGTTTGTGGTGTATCGACCTTTAATACCAGATGAAGTTACCAGTTTTGCTGAGGAAGACGCCTTACTCAAGGTTGTGGTACAAGCCAGATACAGCATTTTCAACTCCCAAGGCATATGTTAAGATAGATTTCAATTGTCCCTTTTCTGGAAGTTCTCCTGAATCAGAAGTCCTCACCGAAATCTTTACCCGTTTGCTGATGGACTACTTAAACGAATATGGTAAAATTTTCATGGTCAAGATGTATAATATGCAAAAATTGTTTAATCATGTCAATCACTAATTACTTCACCTGCTTAATATGACCTTACATCTAGTAGATTATGTCTTCTCACCTTATGCTTTTCTTCTTCTGAAACTAAGTCATGAAAGCTGTTCTTTCTCTGTTTTTTATTCATATTTCAGCATACGATGCACAGGTTGCTGGTCTTTATTATGCAGTTAGCAACACTGACTTTGGTTTCCAGGTACTTGGTGTTTGTTGATCCACTCTTCTTAGAAAAGGTCATTCGCACCCATTACTTCTGTTACATCTCCCTTGCAGGTCACTGTGGTTGGATATAATCACAAGCTGACAATCTTACTGGAGACGGTAATACAACGGATTGCGAATTTTGAAGTTAAACCGGACAGGTTTGCGGTAATTAAGGTACACAAACAATTCTATTAATTTACTTGAATTAGCTCAGATCTCTACGCCGTTCATCGCGTCGCCCTCATCTCGCCCAGACTAATGTCATCCTATCATAACGAATATAAACTAAGATTTGCATCTAAAAGGCTTTTTGATTATCATCTCCATCTTCTTTGGTGTTTCTTATAATTATATGCAGGAATTGGTCACAAAAGAGTATCAGAATATGAAGTTTCAACAACCATATCAGCAAGCTATGTACTACTGTTCATTAATACTACAAGACCAAACATGGCCTTGGACTGAGGAACTCGAAGTTCTACCTCACCTTGAAGTCGAGCATCTTGTTAAATTTTATCCTTTAATGATATCGAGGACCTTCTTGGAATGCTTTGCTGCAGGTTCTAATCCCTCTTGTTGTTTCCTGATCTTTGCGGAATTTTTGTACTCTTTGGCTACTTTTTATCTGCTCCCCATTTCATTGTCGTCTGGATGTAGGAAATCTTGAGCCAAAAGAAGCAGAGTCCATGATCCAGCATATTGAAGATGTGTTCTTTAAGGGTTCTAATCCCGTATCTCAGCCTCTGTTTGCATCTCAATACATGACAAATAGAGTTGTGAAGCTCGAGAGGGGAATAAATTACTTCTACAGCGCGGAAGGCCTAAATCCCAGTGACGAGAACTCTGCACTTGTCCATTACATTCAGGTACTAAGTAAAATTGAGAAAAAACTGTTGGATCCTGCTAATTAGTATCTCAAGTCTTTGATAGTGATATGTTTTACGTTATTTGTTTATTCATTTTTCATCAATTTAACCAACGAATCGAACACCTGGAAACAAGCCAAATGACTTCCAAGATGTTTGAACATAACTACTTTTGTAACATGTAGGTGCACCAAGATGATTTCAAGTTAAATGTCACACTTCAACTTTTTGCTGTGATAGCAAAGCAACCTGCTTTTCACCAGCTTAGATCTGTTGAGCAGCTTGGTTATATTACTGTACTTATGCAGAGGTATGAAAAAACTCCTGCATTCTACATTTTTCCATTTGTACTAGGTGATTTTGTTTCACATCAAGAGTTCATATTTTTCGCTCTAGGAATGACTCTGGTGTCCGAGGTGTACAATTCATTATCCAATCAAATGTCAAGGTATAGATTGCATCAATCGGTAAAGAGTATACATATTTATCTTTATCTTACTCGGGATTGATACAACAGTTATATGTTCTTGTAGTTGCAACTTATCACTCACCCGTTGTTGTGCTTAATAGGGTCCTGGTCAGATTGATCTGAGAGTTGAATCGTTTCTCAAGATGTTTGAAACTAAGCTCTACGAAATGCCTAGCGACGAATTTAAGGTTCCGTATTGATCTTTCTTCTACAAGATGCTTTGTATGGAACTTGAGTGCCCGGCCATTTTGATTTTGACATATACTCTCCTCTATGAACACAGAGCAATGTGAATGCACTTATTGAAATGAAGTTGGAGAAGCACAAAAACCTACGAGAAGAATCTGGATTCTACTGGCGAGAAGTATCTGATGGCACCTTCAAATTTGACAGGCGAGAACGCGAGGTATTGAAATGAGTTTACTTATACAAATTTTATTTTGGATATATGAAACATTATATTTTATTTTGTATCCATAATAGCAAATCCCTCAAATTATAAGGACAATGTGATTTCATTTCTGCTAGTTTAGAGACTTTTGAAATTCCCACCTCAAATCCTTCTCTTCAATCCAAACACAAGCTTTTTTGTTAGCCTGTTAGATGTGTTTCATGATCTTTTTGATGATGATGCCATACTTGATGAAACAGGTGGCAGCACTAAGGCAACTAACTCAAAAGGACTTGATAGATTTCTTCGACGAGTATATTAAAGTCGGTGCTCCCCTCAAGAAGGGTTTGAGCATACGGGTGTATGGGAGTGCACATTCTTCAGAGTACAATATAGACAATTCCCAACCAGCTGAACCCAGTGTCGTCCCAATAGAAGACATCTTTAGTTTCAGAAGATCACGACCTCTGTATGGCTCATTCAAAGGAGGTCGCTTGAAGCTGTAAGATGCCAAAAACTCTGCAGGATCATAAGTAGAACTCTTCCCAGAAGTAAAATCACGTAGATTACATGGAATAGAAGTTTAGCGATGAGGATTGGGTGCCATCTTTGTGGCCGATAAGCATCCATATGTACAACGCTTTCTTCTTCAGATGGCTTTACACTACTTATTATCGAAAGTTTGACCTCAGGATCACATTTCGCATCTACCATTTTTGTATAATCATAGTGTTGAAATAAGTAGAGGTGCTGATGACTTATAAACTCAGTAGTTTCTTATGTTTTGGTTTAGAACTATAAATTTGATGGTTGAAGTATAATTCTAATTGACTGCAGATGTTTTTCCACCCACAGCTTGTGTTTTGCGCTGCAAATAAAAATGGAATATACTTATTTCATTGCTTGACTATCTTTGCTGAATGGATATTTGTGTAGTTATGCACAGAGCTAAAGAAGACAGGACTTGTGCTGCAACTACTGCTGGTGCTGGCTACAAGCATTGATTCTTTAATACCATCAGGGCATAGGTGGTGGTCGAGGCGGCAGAGCTGCTGCCGCTGGTATTGGTGGTCAGCGGCGGCTGGCGGAGGGTGGTAGTACATCCGAGCTGTTTGAGGGCAGTGAGAATGAAACCGAGCTGCTATTCTCACTCCTACATCCAACATTTCCACATATTTCCCCATTGCCAAAGACTACAAAAAAAATTCCCTCTGCTTCTTGCTGTTAAAGATTTGCAAAGCATACCTATTATATATATATATTGATACAGATACAGCTGGTTTATGGGTGTTTTTGCCCTAATGAAGTAGTGAAGGGTTGACTAATGACTTCTTCAAATATGGCTTTTGTTATGGAGCTAGATGTGTACTTATATGTCAACCTTAGCCTTAGTTTGTTTCTGAACAAGTAATTACAACACAAACACAAGTGGGAATTATTCCAATATTGTTGGCTTTTGGGGAATGAGTAATTAAACTTGGTCAAAGTATGATTTATTAGTCTCTGTCTCAGAAATCTTATGCTAGTGGCCTTTTCTTTTGTTTTCTTCCCATTCAATATAGGATTCAGTCATTTGATTAGTTCAATGGTCTTCTTGAAGCAAGAAAAATCATAATAATAATTCACCATTATAAAAAGCTGATTATTTGCTTCTCATTAGGGTGAATTCCCGAGTAAACTAGTCGCGAGCATCCCATTTTCAGGCAGCATCCAAACATCACTATTTACTTGATTAATTGGCAATTAAAGATAGCCAAACATGATAGTAGTATTTTTTTTATGAAAGGCGTAATCGTCGAAGTTGCTATCTGCAGGTGCATTGCTTGGTTAAGTATTCTACAATTGAACAACTCTAACGTGAGTTACGTGACGCGGAAAAATATAAAATCTTGGAAGACAAGTTCAATTCGAAAAATCTCAAACAATCTAGTGTTTTTTTGTGTCATAACTTTGGGTTAGTGAATATTAATAAATTAATAATAATAGGAGAATTCTGAACACTATCCGCACATATTAATTTCTACAGACTACAAGAGCCCAATTAAATATAAATGACACCCAATTAAATACAAAAAACATCCTTCCCCTTCAAAACCCCCAACACCAGATCTCACAACTTAAATGGTTGATCAAAGTATTACACCTAGTTTTTTTCTTGTGATTTGGATCAAATTATTAGTTGATATGTCCACATCCCCCATCAAATCCAACCAAAATTAAACTAATTAAAATTATTCCAAAAAAAATAAAAATAACGTACTAAATGAAGATACTCGCAAGCTGTACTTTATGATTATTTTCTTACCAAACTGCACACCAGCAGTAGTTACAACTGATTGTCTTAGATTCAATCTTAAGCCAAAACCAGCTCCACTATTCCCTTCTCCTGTCGGCGCCCCCACCCACCCCAACCCCCCCAAAACAAGATTCAGACCAAACAACAAATCTAAACTGTAGTCAATGATAAACTGAATTTCACAAGACTCAATTTTTTCTTAGCTCACCACCACCATTTCCTTCCTAGTGTGTGGTGTGTGCTCCCTTTTGGTTTCTTGTTGGGGGGTTTGAGTCCCAATTGATTGAACCCCCGCAAAAATGCTAGTCCAAGATCGCATTTTGCCCACTTCCGATTCGCCAAAACTCCACAATCATCGCAAACCCTTCTCCATTTCTTCCAAGAATCTCGATATCTCCACATGGGCCTCCGAGAATCTTTACAAGATCGTCACCATTCTCATCCTAATCACCACCGTCGCCGCCCTCTTCTTCCTCCGCAACTACTCCGCCGCCGGCGGAGACGCGGCGGCGCTGCTCTGCCTCCAGTCCACGCAGTCCCGCACGATTCACCCCAAGTTTCCGAATATTAATTGGAACAATATCGACCGCATTGTTGACAAATCCACGCCGTTTGCCAACTTTCGATTGGAGAAATGGATCGTCGTTTCTGTTGCGGATTACCCTTCCGATTCTTTGAAGAAGATGGCTAAGATTAAAGGATGGCAAATTCTTGCGATCGGGAATTCTAGGACTCCCAAAGATTGGAAATTGAAAGGTACGATTTTTTTTTGTATTCACTTCTCAGCTTTAATTGGTAGTTCAATTTCAATTTGCTGGATTTGCTATTATAGTTCCCAAGAGTTTCCTTGTTAAGTCTTAGATGGCATTGATCCTCTGTGTGTGTGTGTCTGTCTGTCTGTCTGTTATTATTCCCAGCTTAAGTTAGTGCTTGAATTTGGATTATTAAGTTTTAGATGATGTTGATCCGGTGTGCGTTTTATGATTCTATGGTATACATGAAATGATCTTATTATGGATGTACATGATTTGATTTGTAATGTTAGTATCCAAATATGGATTCTTTTAGGATATTGAGTTGTATTTTGTTGCTTCAACAGGCGCGATTTATTTATCATTGGAAATGCAAGCTCAATTGGGGTTCAGAGTGGTTGATTACTTGCCTTACGATTCCTATGTTCGCAAAACTGTTGGTTACTTGTTTGCTATCCAACATGGTGCTCAAAAGATCTACGATGTCGATGATAGAGGCAACGTGATAGATGACGATATAGGAAAGCATTTTGATGTCGAGTTGGTTGGTGAGGGTGCTAGACAAGAGGTTATTTTGCAGTATAGTCATGACAACCCAAATAGGACGGTTGTGAACCCTTATATACATTTTGGGCAGCGATCTGTTTGGCCGAGGGGATTGCCATTGGAAAATGTGGGAGATATTGGTCACGAGGAGTTCTACACAGAGGTCTTCGGTGGGAAACAGTTTATACAGCAGGGTATTTCCAACGGACTGCCCGATGTGGATTCTGTGTTTTACTTCACAAGGAAGGCTTCGTTGGAGGCGTTTGACATTAGGTTCGATGACCGTGCCCCTAAAGTGGCGTTCCCTCAGGGTACAATGGTGCCTGTAAATTCCTTCAACACGATATTCCATTCGTCTGCATTTTGGGGTTTGATGCTTCCAGTGTCGGTTAGTACAATGGCCTCTGATGTTTTGAGGGGGTATTGGGCGCAGAGGCTTTTGTGGGAGCTCGGTGGATATATCGTTGTGTATCCTCCAACTGTTCATCGGTACGACAGAGTTGAGGCCTACCCTTTTTCGGAAGAGAAAGATCTTCATGTTAACGTGGGCCGTCTGATCAATTTTTTGGTGGCGTGGAGATCTAGTAAGCATCGATTGTTCGAGAAAATCTTGGAGTTGAGTTATGTCATGGCTGAGGAAGGATTCTGGACGGAAAGGGACGTGCAATTCACTGCTGCTTGGCTTCAAGACCTTCTCGCCGTTGGTTACCAGCAGCCTCGTCTGATGTCTCTCGAATTAGACCGGCCAAGGGCAACTATTGGCCATGGCGACAGAAAGGAGTTTGTACCGCAAAAGTTGCCATCTGTGCATCTTGGAGTAGAGGAAATTGGAACGGTGAACTATGAAATTGGGAACTTGATTCATTGGAGGAAGCATTTCGGGAATGTGGTGCTTGTAATGTTCTGCAGTGGACCGGTCGAGCGCACTGCATTGGAATGGAGGTTGCTATATGGAAGGATATTCAAAACGGTTATTATATTATCTCCGGAGAAAAATACAGATCTTGTCGTGGAAGAAGGCCAATTGGACTATGTTTACAAGTATGTGAAGCATAATTCCGTCTTCCTTTCCATATGCTCACTTGTGTTAATTTTTTCATTAAGTTCGTACCTAAATGGAGAGAATTAGTTATGAAATAGCTCGTTCTGATTGCTTGCTTAGGCTACAAGTGAGATAAAAATGACCAATAGCTCTTATGCATTATTACTTGCTATGTCACAAATAAACCTTATCGATGAACTGATTCTTATTTTACAAGATGCTTTCTTCGTCAGCTTGTTCTTATTGTAACAATCCTGTTTCTCTTTGAGCTAATCTCTGTATTCAATTTCAGGTACCTGCCAAAAGTTTTCGACAGATACTCCAGCGCAGACGGCTTTTTATTTCTTCACGATGATACTATTCTTAATTACTGGAACTTGCTCCAAGCCGACAAGTCTAAGCTATGGATCACAAACAAGGTAAAATTTTGATATTTTTCACTCAACAAAATCACTTGTGTACCCATTATATATGTAGATAACGCACACAAATGGCATACAAAAACTGGTGCCCTTCCCGTCTTCTAACAATGGATGAATGTAGGTGTCCAAGTCGTGGACTACTGTCTCGGTTGCTGGCAACTCGGATTGGTTTGTGAAGCAAGCAGATATGGTGAAGAAAGTGGTTGCCACAATGCCTGCTCATCTCCAAGTCAATTATAAAGATAGTGCAAAAGATCACCAAAACCTCGTGATCTGCAATTCGGAAGTTTTCTACGTCCCTCGACGTTTTGTTGCCGACTTCTCCGATCTGGTCAATCTGGTGGATGATCTGGACATCCACCACAAAGTCGCGATACCAATGTTCTTTTTAGCAATGGATTTGCCTGAAAACTTCGACTCAGTGCTCAACTCGATGAAGTATAAGCAGAAGCTACAGAGCAACTCGACGTTATTCTACTCTCCCGAAGCCCCTGCTGTTCACCCCTGGAGTGTGACGAGCGAGCAGGACTTCATCAAGTTGGTTAGAGTCATGGCGGCCGGCGATCCCCTCTTGATGGAGCTCGTTTGATGTCAGAAAATAAGGTTAGACTTTTGCCTAAGACCTCAAAGAGGGGAAAATATGGAATGATGAGGAAGGAGCCTTCCTTTGTAGATGTTATTTTTTTATTTTATTTTTGGTAAACATTGTTTAATTGTAGATTTTGCATAGGAACAATTATTAGTCTTGCTATATATGTTTTCTTGGACAATGTAATGTGTACATTCGTTTTAATGTTCATAGTTACAACAAATTTTGTAAGGCTGTATTGTGCTCTTGGTTTTTATCCTCTCTATATATGACGAGCTTAGTTCAGAGTTCAAACGCTGTGTAATGCCTCTCAGATCAGGTAATTTTTGCGCTTCGAGGTGGAGTAGATAAATAATGGATCGTGTCGACCCAACACTCATGCCGCACTTGAAAGCATAAACGCTGATGCTTGAAAATTGATTTGAAATCAGTATCTTGAGATTGTTACAAAGAAGGAAACCAACAACCCTGTGGAAATTGAATACAGTGTGGGGAATTGGTATGGACAGATGAGAGAGCTATGTTATTTGCAGACGAAGAAGAAGAAGGCTAATCTCAACGATCGATTCCTTCAATCTTGTCTTCAACTTCAGAGTAAAGCTGCCTTAACTTCTCTATATTCTCTTCAGAAGTCTCCCAGTAACCTCTCCCGTTCGCCTCCAAGAACGTCTGCAGCAGCTTCCGGAACGAGTTCGGGTTCGTGCTCATCAGCCTGTTCAGCATCTCCTCGTCCTTGATGAACGTCGTGTTCGCCTCCTCGTACACCCAGTTGTCCACCTGCCCCGACGTCGCGCTCCACCCCACCGTGTTTGTCAGCCGCTTCTCAATCTCCCGCACCCCCTCGTACCCGCTCGACAGCATCCCCTCGTACCACTTCGGGTTCAGCAGCTTCGTCCTTGCGTCCAGCCGCACAGTCTCCGACAGCGTCCGCACCTACACCATCATCACCACACCAACCCAGTTAAGCCCAACCAAAACACTTCCAATTGTAAGAACACATATCAAAACAGAACAAGAGACTTGTGCATACCTGAGCATTAGCTGTGGTGGTGTCCGCAATATACGCGCTCGGCTTCTTCCCGTCCTTCCGGAGGTTCTGCACGAGGTTTGTGGGGTCGGAGTCGAAGTAGTGGCTGACGTCTGTGAGGGAGATTTCCGAGGAGTCCAGGTTCTGGAAGGTGGCGTCTGCCGTGCTGAGGGCCATCTCGAAGATCTTGCGCTTCTCGCTCATGCCCACGCCGGGGGCGTCGCTGTCGAACGCGAACGACTTCCGGCTCAGGTACATGTCCTGCAGCTGCTTCTCGTCGTTCCACGATGAGTTCTCCACAGCCAGGTTGATGTTGGAGGAGTAGGAGCCCGAGGCGTTGGAGAAGATGCGTGATGCGGCCTCCCTCACCCCAACTCCCAGCTCCTTGGCCTGCTCCATTGCGTGCTTCCTCACGTAGTTCTGCTCCTCCGGCTCGTCCAGCTCCGCCACCATCTTCACCGCCCGGTCGAGAAGGTTCATCTACAAATAGGAAACCTCGTCAGCAGATTGAATCATACGAGCCACACAGTGTGATCGACTACACAATTAATTTTAAAGTCTACCTGGTTAATGAAGAGGTCTCTGAAAACACCGGAGCAGTTAACAACTACATCAATCCTTGGCCTTCCGAGCTCCTCGAGGCTCACGATCTCAACACGGTTAACGCGTCCGAGGGCGTCGGTCACTGGTGTGACACCGATCATCCAAAGAACTTGAGCCAGTGATTCACCATAGGTTTTGATGTTATCAGTCCCCCACAGCACCAAAGCGACTGTCTCGGGATACTTCCCACCGTTGTCGATCTTCTGCCTCTCGAGCAGCCTCTCAACGACGATCTTAGCACTCTGCATAGCCGCAGTGGTCGGGATGGACTGTGGGTCCAAGGCGTGGATGTTCTTCCCTGTAGGCAGCACCTTCGGGTTCCTGATCGGGTCCCCGCCTGGCCCTGGCTCAACGTACTTCCCTTCCAACGCCTGCTTCAAGCTCCCCACCTCATTGTCTGCCACGATCAGCTTCAAGCATTCGCCTAAGAACTGGAACAGAACTCTCAGCTTCTCTCTGTCTGCCCTATAGAACTTGGTGTTTGATAGGTACTGAATCCATGGCTCATTCACAGCAAACCCAAGGATTGACTGCAGCTTATCAGCTACCTCAACGACCTGCCCTTTGCTGTTGGTGGATCTCTCCACGAACGCGGTGACTGCCCCACGTGAAGTCTCAGTGATCTGTCGGAGAAGCTCCACGTCGCGTAGGACACCCTTGTCGCTCCCTCTGTAGATATCCTCGATATCCCTTCCCACGGTCTGAGCCAGGATGGACGGGAGAGACGAGATCTCCTCCTCTGCGCGATCCAGCGCAGCAATGTTGACGAGCGTAGCAACTGCCTCCATGGCAGTTGGTGGCTCACCGATGACATGAAGGCCACAAGGTAGCAGCCTTGATTCAATCTCCATGATCTTGGAGTATACTTTCCCTACCACGAGATCACGTTCTTTTTGAGGGAGCTCAATTCCTTCCTCGGGTAAATCCACATCCTTATCAAGATTGCATTGCTTGGCAGTGCTGATGATGGAGTTCACGATCTGCTGGCCACGCCCTGAGTCCTTGAGAGACTGGTACGACGAGATAAGCTCACTGAGCTGCTTCAGCCCTTTGTAGAGGCCGGCATTCTCAGCCGGAGGGGTCAAGTAACTGATGGTGTTTGCATAGCTACGCCTCTTGGCCACGGTGGCCTCAGACGGGTTGTTGGCCGCGTAGTAGTAGATGTTGGGGATGTTCCCGATGAGGCTGTCCGGGAAGCAGGCATCACTCATGCCCACTTGCTTTCCAGGCATGAACTCGAGTGAGCCGTGGGTGCCAAAGTGGAGGACCGCGTCCGCCTTGAAGATCTTCTCCACATACGAGTAGTATGCAGCGAAGCCATGGTGGGGGCTGGCGGATTTGGAGAAGAGGAGGCGCATGGGGTCACCCTCGTAGCCAAACGTCGGCTGCACACCGATGAAGACGTTCCCGTACTGCTTGCCATAGACAAGGAGGTTCTCCCCGTCCGAGTTTAGGTTACCGGGCGGCTTCCCCCAGTTCTCCTCAAGGGCTGTGGCGTAGGGAGTCAGATTCTGGTACTCGCGGACTCCCATCTTGTACACCACGTTGAGGTTGGGGCTGTCGAACTGCGCTTCCTTGTCGTGGATGATTTCCTCGATCAAGGCTTCGGAAGTTTCTGGAAGGCCGTCGACGTTGTAGCCGTCACTCTTGAGCTCTTTTAGCACAGAGTAAATTGAAGAGAAGACATTCAAGTAGGCTGCAGTTCCTACATTGCCTTTGTCTGGTGGGAAGCTAAATACAGTGATTGCTAGCCTCTTGTCAGCCTGCAGACATCATGATCATACATTTAAGGTTGCACAATCAATCTTGATACATCTTAAACTCAACAATTAGTATTTCTCTCTCTCTCTCTCTCTCTCTCTCTCCATACTAGTCAACAAAGAGATAAATAAACCATGTTGATTGATGCACAAAGCCTAATTGTTGAGGAAATTCCATGTTTCTATGCACAACTACATTGATCATCTTACTCTACTAGTATTACACATGATATGATAGCAAGCAACACAAAATCACACGCAAAGTCACAAAACCATCTTATTTAACAAGCATCATATAAAATAAAAACAGTAGGTTGGTTACCTTTGTTTTCCTCTTGAGCTCAGCCCATCTGATAGCTCTGGTGCAGAGCTGCTCCACCCTCTTGTGAAGAGCATGTGACTTCCCCGTCCTCGGATCCCGCCCCGAGAAAACGATAGGCTCCATGCCACCATCAAGCTCAGGGAGAGCCACCTGCAGGGCCACCTGAATAGGGTGCAACCCCAAGGTGCTGTTGAGCCACTCCTCCGTCGTCTGGAACACCAGTGGCAGCGCTACAATGTAAGGTACATCGAGCTTCATCAAGGCCTCCACGGCCCTCGGGTGATCCTGCCTCGCGGGCCCCCCAACAAGGGCAAACCCGGTGAGTGACACCACCGAGTTGATCATGGGCTTCTTGGTCACCGGATCAATGAAGTACCTCTCCACCGGCCCGGAGAAGTCGAGCCCCCCAGCAAAGATGGGGATGACCTTCGCCCCCTTGGCCTCGAGCTCCATGATCACAGCCACGTAGTGGCTCTCATCACCGGTCACAATGTGGCTCCTCTGCAAAACCAGCCCAATCACAGGTGCATTCTTGCTCTTGAGCTGTTCGTTAGCATCCCTTCTAGTTGCATACCAATTCAGATACTCCTTCACATCATCATACATACAGGGAGCCAAAGGGTGCCAAATCCCATTATCCAAATACAGAACGGGCTCCGAATACGCGATTTTCGCCCCCTTCAACGCGGGCACATACGACCCCGAGATCATCTTCAAGAAGTTCATCAGGTTATCAGGTGAACCCCCCAACCAAAACTGCAAGCTAAGTATGTACAGCCTTGCATCTTGAGCCTTATCACTAGGCAAATACTTCAAAACCTTAGGCAAAGTCCTGACAAGCTTCAACATGCTATCAGCAAAGCCAGCATTGGACTTCCCCTTCTTCTTGAAGAGCTGGAAAAAGGGGCTTTTCGATTGGCCGAGCTGCGACATGCTGAAAGATCCGAGCTTGTTGAGCCTCATCACCTCAGGCATTGATGGGAAGACCAGCACTGCATCAAGCCTCTCTCTCTCCTTCTCCACAGCAGCCTTCACCTTCAATGCGAGCTCCTCGACGAAGATGAGTGATCCGATGAAGATGTTGGCGTCTTCAAGATCCTTGCAGAGGCTGTTGTAGTTGTTCTCGTCTCTCAGCTCTTCCACCAAGTAGCCCACGAGCTCGAAGGAGGCGTTCTCGTTGCTCTTGTTGAGGGCCTGCACGGCTGCGGTGAGGGAGGATTGGTATTGAGCTTCGAGGACTACGTAGACGACCTTCACCGTGGTGAGGTTCGATTTCTCGGGAACGATTCTACGGACTTCTTGCGTTGTTTGAGTGAAGAGGCCGTTGCCGATGGCGGCGCATTTGAATTTCTGGTTGGTTTTGGCGCTTCTTTTGGGGAGGAAGGAGTGGAGGAGGTATTGCTTCTGTGATAGGGATGACAGGTTTACTGCTTTCGATTTTGGGAGTGTGAATGGCGATGAAACCAAAGACGCCATTGCTGCAGTGCTCTGTTTCTTGATTGCAGAGAAGGGTGGAAGACAGATAAAAAGGTGTCTTGAACAGTGGCAAAAAAGGAAAATATGTGTATATGTTGTTTATACAGAGAGATTGAAGGAGGAGAATTGATTGGAAAAATTCAAGATTTCTGCTGCTGCTGCTGCAGCTGTGATCCTTTGGTGGTGGGAAGTGTGGTTGTTTTTTTATAAATTTCCGTTGGTTTTTCAGTTGATGGTCAGAAGAGGGACACGTGTCGGTGTCGAGAAGGGTAGACAGTGTTGTGCGGTTTAGAGAAAGGTGGGGTTGGCTTACTCGTACTTTGTTTATCTGCTGAATCAATTTGCGATGAAGCTCCTCGCGCTCTCATTGGTCGAACTGGATTTCGTCGAATTGCAGAGTGAGTAGATAGAGTTATTACTGCCCTTTTTCAATTTATTTTTTTGCTACCAAAAGGGATTCTATTTTTTGAGTTTGTGACCCTCGTTGAAAAGGATTTGATATTTTTGTGCCTTCCAATAATCAATGGGCTCCCCAATCCCAGGCTCACAGTATATTATTTTCCACAACAAAAATCCTTTTTGTTTTCACATGTAAATCATTCTTTCTTACACATGTAAAAACAAAAGATTTGATCTAGGCATTGTGCTCCCCTCAGAAAACCACGTACGCATATTTTCCACCATAACTAGAAATCAAAATCTTTTTCTGGTAAGTTAAAGATTGCATCTTCAACTCGAAAAATAAAACCTACATGTATATTTTGAAACGATTTTGGCTACTTCTCGTTGGAATTGCTTCATTGAAAACCTTCCGAGCTTGATTGTTCTATCATCAATGCATCTGCAGAGAAGAAGATAGTTAGGGCACTACTAATCTTTGCTGGCAATAGACAGAACAAATTGATTAACCAACCATAATGGCCATAATTCCAGAATAAGAAACTACCTAAAATCGCAAGCAGATAATCCAATTTAGAAAAAAAAAAAAAAATAGATAAAAAAGAGAAATAAAAAAGCAATCTTTATCACGAGGATAAACCAGTTCCCTTTAAACAGCTAAGTAAAAGCGATAATGCTGTGCGAAATAAGGATACGGCGGGGAAGGATAGCTTCGCCGTGGAACGGCGAGAGGGGCAAAGTGGGAAAATAAAAGTATATTGGGCCTAAATTCAATCCTCATAGTACATGTTAAGATTACTGGGCCATTTATAATTTATTGGGCCGGCCCAATATGATGCTCATAAAACCCTTCTCGAAAAAGAATAATTTCGCAGAAAAATGGCTTGCAGCTCAGAGACGTGCCAGTCCGGTTGCTATAGAGACGAGAATTCCGCCGACGACGGCGGCCGGAAACAGAGGCCGGTGACGACGAACGGCGACGGCTCGAACCATGCCTCTCCCAGGCGCGGGGCTGTTAGTGCTCCGGGAGTCTGCCTCAAGTGCAAGATCAACGAAACCATTGCCTTCACTCACCCTACCGTTGCTGGCGGCGCCGGAGAGGGTGTGAAGTTCTGCGCCGATTGCTTCCGCAGTAATCTATTTGGGAAGTTTCGGTTCGCCGTTACCGCGAATGCCATGATCTCGCCTTCCGATAATGTTCTCGTCGCCTTCTCTGGTGGTTCTGCCTCTAGGTATTTTTTCTGTGTATATGTGTGTGTCTTTGGTGCTTTGAATGTTTTTCTGATTTCTGAGCTGAAATCTTGACATTGATTCCAGGATAGAGTTTGTTTTTTAATTGGCTTTGTTTCATGAATGAAGAAATGATTTTGGGATTTGAAGTTGATATCTTCGATTCTGTTATTGTTAAGTGACGTGGAGATTGAATTCATGGCTTCGAATTTGAGTAAATTATTTCATAATTGGAGTTATTTCTAGTTTCAAATGGTTTAGTGTAAATAGTTTAAATTGTAAGTATATATAGGGTTAAGAGTTTAGGATTATAGTTGCAATCCAATCAACTTAGCAAGCCAGGTTCTTTCTTATAATCTGGATGTAAGATTTAAAAACTTTGTTTGAAGCTCATGTTATTAAGTTCAGGGTGGCTCTTCAATTTGTTCATGAGATGCAACAAAAAGCACAGAAGAATTTTGATGCAAGTAGAGAACGAGAACGAGTATTACCAGTTTTCGGAGTTGGGGTCGCCTACATTGATGAAACTACCATGTATGCAGAAGCTTCTAGTGAATTTGATGAAGCAACGAGTACGATGGAGCTCATTGTGTCAAGCCTAACTCCACCAGCCAAACAGTTTTATGTTATTCCTACTGAAAGTATCTATTCGCCCAATTTGGCTGTTGGGAGAGACAGTTTGATCAGGCTGGGTGATGCTGTCAGCGATCTTACTGGGAAAGAAGATCTCATGAAGCATCTGCGCATGTTGTGTTTGCAAAAGGTTTGGCTTCTATTACTTTGTTTATTAAACATCTGTAAATGGTCAAGTGGAATTACGTTAGTATGCTTTTTTTTCTTTTCTTTCAGGCTGCTCTCGAGAATGGATACACCAGAATTGTTATGGGAACATGTACTTCCCGGATAGCATGCCACGTGCTTGAAGCAACTGTGAAGGTCAGTCCCTCACACACAACTCGGAAAAGAATAATTTCCGGGGTTTTATGTTCCCAAGAAACAGGGGAAGGCCTAGAATCAATATCTAAAGCTATTTACGTTCTGATTTTACCAGGGTCAGGGTTTCTCATTAGCTGCAGATATACAATACGTTGATGCAAGGTGGAAGGTCCCCGTGGTGCTTCCTCTTCGTGACTGTCTATCTGAAGAGTTGAATATGTTATGCAGTCTGGACAGGTATGTTAAAGAAATGTGATGAGATCTTACCCTTCATTCTTCGTGGCTGCTTATTTTCTGTTGATATTGAGAAACTATTGCGTCATGATGAACTCTCTCAATTTGTTCCAGTTTAAAGACTGTAGAAGCATCTCAGCAACCTCGTGCTGGCATTAATGGGTTGATATCATCATTTGTAAAATTATTGCAGGTAAGAACCACACAATATTCTATTTCATAGACTCAGGCGGGGTCCCTTTTCTATAAACCAAAACATGAGCAGATAATTGAGGCCGTTTCATTTTATTACAGGAGGAGAATCCTTCACGCGAGAGTACAATTGTAAGGACAGCCGGAAAGCTCACGCCTTTCTCCTTCAATAGAACTCCAGAAGTCGGTGATCATAATGAACGCCTGGCTTCTAAGAGGAGGCAAAAGAAATACAACTTGAAGTCTGATGAATCTCAACCCCCGGAGTCCTTTTGCCTCATATGCAGTAGTCCGCTTAAGAAATCCGACGTTTCAAGCCCGAACGGGTTTGCCCGTGGGGAAACAAGTGCTGACATATATGCAGCTGCATGCTCGAGTTGCCAATTTCAGATCCTTCCAAAGGATGCCTCGTCTATGGAGCACTTCTTTCACTCTCTGCTTCCTCAGTCCATTACTACCGGTGCTAAGCATAGCAGTGACAGCCACATGTTTCTAAGGTGACATTTTCCTCCTGGGTTTGATTCTATACATCTAGAGACTAGTTCCATATCGATTATGAATATTTATATTTCTCACATATATGCATCCCTTCTTATAAATGTTCTTGCCTTGTGGTTCACACAGGGAGCAAATACAAGATCTTCTGTTATCAGATAGCGATGACGAGACCTGAAAAAATTATCTCCCCCCGTCAGCATTCCCAATCCGCCGCCTCCATGTTCTTCTCCTTTGGAGGATTTGGCCTTGCTATCCAGCTGGGAGAGAGAACCACTTAGCCACAGATGGAAGCAGGACGGGTACCAACAGGGCAAAGCTGTCGACTGTATGCTGTTGTCATGCTGTTTTGACTTAGTTCTACGTTTACCGGAAAACAGGCTTTTTGAGACAAGAAATTGCATAGGATTTAATCTTTTTACTCTTTGTAAACAAAGTGTGTTTTTTTCCTTTCAGCTTATGTACAAGGAACGTTAACCATTTTCACACACAAGATCACATAATCATTTATGTAAAACACCTCAATTTTTGGACGAAAATACAGCAATCTTCAATTCTTGATGCTCTTACTGCAGAAATACTTGCTGGCTGGTGCTCTACAGTTATCCAACAATGCTACAGTGATCCCATACAACAATTTAATTCACCCATTCTAAATGATTTCACCAATTATAATGGAATCTGAGAAAAGAATTCCTCCAGTTTACTTTCCCCAACTAGCACGCCAAGTTTCTGGGTCAAGATTGCGTCCACTGCATCAGAATCTATGCTCTTCAAGACATCAAGAGAGGACATTGCCATGTACTCGTTCAAGTTGTGGACCGTTCCATCTGTCCAAAGAAGATAATCAAGGTGAATAGCACAAGAATCAGATTGTGAACTAGCAAGTTGTCTTAATAACTATTAGTATAAACTTTTATATGGTAATAAGCAGCAGAAATGGGCATAGAGCAACTTCCTCAGTTTATCAACTTTAGATAAGGGGTGCCATCTCATGTCTATGGCTAGAAATAATTGACTGAGGGAACAAAAGTCAATAAAGGGCCTCTACCTTCAGCAGTGATTACTTCATACGAAGGCGGAGGATAAGTCCAGTTTCCTGAAGGATCTTTCATGTGTCGTCTGTCAGATGCAAAAGATTTCAAGAAGATCGGAGCATGTACGATCCGGAAAACCCTGAAAAAATCAAAGCCACAGTTCTAAATCTATAAGAGAGGACCCTAATCCACAGTATTCACAGTCATCACAAACTATGAGAACGAATGCACAATTTTATAGTATGTTTGATTTGTTGTGCATGTAGACCAGTATATTAAACATGGAATATCATGTTAGAATTGAGATCTCTCCAATTTAGCAATGTATCAAAATGAAGAAATGAAATCATGCAATACATTTCCTTGCAGAAACAATGGGAAAGCACTCATGGAGACAACAGGCCTAAATTCAAGTTATGATCATGATTAAACCAGCCATGATTCCAAACACCCTATTTCAATCTGTACTTTCTATTAAATACAACATAGTTGCACCTTCATACATATATCTCTTACCTCTGGAACTCAGAGAATAGCTGAAATGAAGGCCGAATAGTTTCTGTAACGTATGTGGCTAGTGGAGATGGAACAGGAAGATTAGAATCTAAATCCCACACTAGATCAGGCAAGGCGGTTTCTTTCCTTCTCTGCAAAAGACACCGTGAAACAAGAAGTGTCAACAGTTATTCTTCTAGCCATATGAAGAAGTACATTGCCCGTCAAACAGTTTGTCCATCCTAAACAAGATAAAAAGAATCAAGACTCTTACTTGTACACAGACAACATGATAATCCCACAGAATCACCCCGTCTGCTCTGTGGCTTGCCCTCTGATGCCACAACGGAATCTGATAAAGAACACACGCTTTAAGCAATGCAAAGATTTCAAACAAAGCTTCCCCTTCTATAATTTCATTTGTTCACCATTTCAAGAATATGCAGAGACAACGGTTAAGATCAAAACAAAATTTACTTGCCTGATTCTTTTCATTGGAAATGAAAACTACAAACAAATCTGAACCATCGGGTTTCGCAGTCCCATCCTCACTCAGCTTCTTACAAAGAAAGTATATATTCTCTTCACTGACCAAAAAAAAAAAAAAAACTCACAAAATTGAATACTTAAGCTCTGGGAAAAATGTGAAGACTTCTAAGATAATTGACAAGATTGACAGTGAAGTTCATAATCAGGGCTGAATGCTGATAAAGATAAACAAAAAAGTTCTCTGGCTTTTTTACTGATAAAACACACTCATATATATAGCAAAATGCAATCAATAATTTTTAGGAATGCCAATCTTACTAAGAAAAAATGCATACAGTAAATTCATTGAATTAATTTCAAGATGGAAATAGTAAAATAAGAAAACTTCAGACAACTGCGAAACATAATTCAAAGATAGTATAATGATAATCCAGAACTCGAAACACGAAGCAAATTAGCACAGGCGAGTATTCAAATAGTACTAAAAGTGTAAACCAAAAAAAAAAAAAAAAAAGAGTAAATAGATAAACAGAAATTAACCAGTAATAAGGAGTGTGCTGGAAACGAGCAATTCCGAAAGGCGCAGTAGCTGATGTTGAAGAAGACGATGATTCCAAATTCAGAGTCACCATCTTCACCTTCTCTGAGTAATTTTCCTCTATTTTTCCACCCTTTATATATTTGGAAATGGGCCCACAATTCGGCCCACTAATTTGGGCCGTGATTATTTTAACACATGACTCATTCGTATCTATCTATACACTAGCCCAATGGACCTGAATGAAGAAACCTCCTCTTCAGCCGCCGGCGGTGATGATTGTCGCCGGCGAAGAACGTGCACAGCCGGATGTGGCCGTCCTGTAAACGTGTGCCTCTGCCACACCCTCCCTCCAGCTCCTGTCCCCACCGCCACGCAGGTGGTCATCCTCCACCATCCCCACGAGCGCCGACACAAGCTCGCCACCGTCCCAGTCCTTGCCAAATGCCTCCGGAACTGCCAGATCATCGTCGGGCGCAAGCTCAAGTACGGCCAATCGGAGCTTCTCGATTCTCTCCATGATCAAGCCTGCCAAAACCCTAATTTGCCTCTCGGTCGAGCTGTTTATCTCTTCCCTGGTATGATAGCTAAGATCAAACTGAAATGATTTTTCCTTTGTTTAGTTTTTGCTCTTGAGTTGCTGTAGTTGAATATTGTATGTACGTCGTGCGTCAACACTTGTACCTTATTTTCTTGAATCTTGTATACCCTAAATCCATCTTATGAGCTGTCTTCATGTTTTTGCCATCACTAATTGGACATGTATGTAATTTATTTCATGATGTGGCAAAAATAAGACTAAAATTTAGTGTAATCTTGATTATTGAAGTTCTCTTTCTTTTCAATCATACCATTAGAACACTTTTTTATGTGTTGAATGAACAACCAGCATCTATTCATAGTTTTGAGCTCTTGCTACGGTTATCAACTGAATGATATGAGCCACATTGCTTGAATTTTTGGGAAAATAAATTCTTTTGCTGCTTCTTTTAATGGGGAGTGTTCTTCAGGTCCAGATGCATTGCCATTTGGTGAAGTCAGGCAGATATATTCCTCTCTTGATGATGCACGCAGGGAGGGTCTTGTTCTGATCGTATTTGATGGAACTTGGAAGCACGCCAAGGAAATGGTGGCTGCAAGTCTATCATTTCTATCTAAGTTTGCTGTTCAAGTTTGTTTAGATTTTGATTCTTCCGCAGATGGTGGCACTATCTATGACTCGGAGTTGATTTTAAGGAAAGAGCCGTTTGCTGGTTGTATGAGTACAATGGAGGCAGTTGCCAGGTGTTTGCGAGTGCTTGAGCCTGATGGTGCTGATATTGAATCGATGATTGTTGAAGTTTTAAGAGCTATGGTTAGTTTTCAAGCTTCTTACTTGAAGCCCTTGAGGCCTAGAACTAAGTTAGTGAAAAGTAATGTAGAGAAAAACAAGATGAATGATGGTAAAGAATCTCTCTGCCAATGATATCATCGAGTTAATTTTGTACAAATTGTTATAATTATGTGGCAATGATGAATCACGTCTCGTGTTCCATTATGTTAAGATAGACACGGTGATGCCTCGAGAGTACGTGAAGCAATGTTTCTTAGCAGGTAGATCTCTGTTCCGTTGCTCCTTTTCTTGATAATTGTAGTTTCATTGTTTTACATTCCTCTAATTAAGATTTCAGCTTTGAAAATGAAATGTTTAAGGAAGAATTTATCAAGAGAGAAGAACGATAAAAGTATTAGAGTCTAACATTTCTTGCAACAAATGCATATTTGCTTAAAATTCGAGTCCCTTGACTGCTGCTTCAAAATCAACAGAGTACATTCGTAGATCTTGTAAACCTACTCTTAATTGCTTATTTAAGCACGTTCTTGTCTTAATTGGGGCCGGAAATCATGTGATATGTGGGCATATAAGCTTGATGCCACCTTACCCCTATGATGAAAGGATTCTAATATCTTTCAATCGAAAGGTTATGTATTTTGAGTTCACATCTGATCATGCAACCTACCTTTGTAGTCTAAATAAGCCTAATGAATTTGAAAACAGTGCTTCTTTACCTGTATCTTTCTCTCTTGCTACACATGATTGACCTTTTATATGTTACATAAATTCGCATACTTGCTTGGCTGGACCTTTCATGGGGTATGGTTGTGAAATGTGACTGATTAATACAATTCATGTTCCTTGATTGGAGTTGTTGGTTAGGTGGTGGTGGTCCTCATTTTGCTTTAACTTTTCCTTTATCCCATGATAAGTGTGGCCTCCTTGCTTTCAAGTTCTGGTCTAGCTATCTTTGTCGTCTCCATGCTCTTGTAGACGATGGTACGTTTGGTAAGCTCTGTTGCATCTCAGCCTCGTCGTTCTTTCTTGTTTGGTCATGGTCAGTAAGTTGCTGAGGGAAGAAATATACAGTAGATGGAGGTAATGATGTATCAAGGTGGAGGAGATGCAACCCCACAATCTCATAGGTTCCTACACCCAATCAGCTCTTCCTATTTCATCACCTTCTCGTCGGCTAGATGTTTTTTTCTCAATTACATACCACAGTCATGTCCTTCAACTTCAAGGTACAATTTTGTGAAATAATCTTACTACCTTAATTCACAGGTATTCGGATATTATCTTATCTCGACCTATTGTTTATTCACATTCTTTAATTAATCGTAATTCGTAATAGCAGTAGGGACACGGCGCCTTCCATTGTCGCAACATTTTTACTAAATCGGATTTAAATACTTCAAAAGATTGTGTAATGTACTTATACAAATTCTCTAATAATAAAATAATCTACATGAGGGGCAGGATGAGGACCGCTATATTCGTCCCACTTTTTTGGATATTCGTTTGCATTTGAAAACTATTATAGGTAAATTAGGTTATGCAGACTTTATAATCAATTATAACAAGTGTAGAACAAAACTGTAAACAGTAAACCTTCATTTTTTTAGGGGGATTGCTGTACAATTTGATACCTGGAAAACATTGTTGTGAATCTAAGAATCTTGTTACATCTTACTACAAAAAATTGGTAAGTTAAAAGTTGATATTGGTCAAATCAGAACCAAAAGAATTCAAAAAATACATAATTAGTGTGGTCAAAAAGAAAAGCATAATTTGCAGTTTATATTGTTGGGTTCCATTGGAAATGTCGTTTTCAGTCTGCTAAAGCCACCGACCAAGCCGGCCAACCTAAATACTCTCTCTCTCATCTTATTGCGGTTGGAAACTTGGAATCAACTATGTACATCGATAATATTATATACGGAGTATTTTTTTGGTCATAATATTACTATTATTTAATGAATAAGAAAATGAAAAGGTTACAGATTATGAAAGGTGACAATTTCTAATAAATCTGGAGAAAAAAATTACAATTATCGTAATTATGTAGTAGGTATTTTCTGATGATAATTTGTTGGGTTTTTTTTAATAAGAAAACTTCATATATGGCATATTTGTTAGAACTTAAAAGGGGAGTTGCCATATTTCAAGATTTAAAGATGAGATGTAGCTGAGAATATAATAATTTCCACATATTTAGCATTTTGTTGCTATTACTAATTACAATATAATTCAATTTTTTGCGCCAGAATAAACATTTAATTATTTTTTGAATGATCAAATTGTAGAATAATTTTTTTAGCGCAAATATTTTGGTGCAACCTATTGCACCCGTGCGACCGGTCAACGGCCCGCGTTGACTATTGACCGTTGATTGGGTCGTTGACCGTTGACCCGGTCGTTGACTTTTCGATTTTTTTTATTTACCTTTTTGCGAAAAGTGCCAAGTGCCATTTTTTATACCCAGCGGTGCCATTTTCTATGCCCACCAGTGCCGTGTTTTAAAAAGTGCCAAGTGCCTAAAAGTTCCAAGTGTCATTTTTATGTCTAACAGTGCCGTTTTGAAAAGTGCTAAGTGCCAATTTTTATGCCTAGTAGTGTCGTGTTTTAAAAAGTGCCAAGTGCCTAAAAGTGCCAAGTGCATTTTTTTATGCCTAGCAGTGCCGTTTTGAAAAGTGTCAAGTGTCATTTATGCCTAGAAGTGTCGTTTTAGTTTTAAGTGTTTAGGGGTTAGGGTTTTATTTTAGGGGTTAGGGTTTAGTTTTATGGGTTAGGGTTTAATGTATAGGGGTTAGGGTTTAGTTTTATGGGTTAGGGTTTAGTTTTAGGGGTTATGAATTTATTTTAGGGATTAGGCTTTAATGTTAAGGGGTTAGGGTTTAATGTTTAGGGGTTAAGGTTTAGTTTTATGGGTTAGGGTTTTAGAAAAATAATACTGCATTTTTTATTATTCGAATTGACACTAATACTTGTACGAAAATGACACTACTAGTAATATAAAATGGCACTTGACACCTGCCGCTCTTCCTTATAAAAAAAATCAAAAAAAAAATCAAAAAGTCAACGGCCGGGTCAACGGTCAACACGGGCCGTTGACCGGTCGCACGGGCTGCGACCTGTTGCACAGGAGTGTGCCTCTCTTTTTATATATGTATAATAATTAGGTACATAATCATTAAATTACCAGAACAAGAAAAATCAAAACATGACAAACATTTGCGTTAGGCTGGCCTAACGTTAGGCCAATTGTTTGCCGCTCCTATTTTAAGCCATGAGTCGAGTGAGGGGGAGCCGAAGGCGAACCCGGAGCGAGCCGTAAAAGCATAATTGTTGCCGGTCTCATTATCTATATATTAATTATCGAAACCGAAGGCGTAGCCGTTTGTTGTTTGCCGCCCCCTATTATTGTTGTCACTCTCATTATTTATACATTAATAAGACCGAGACTAACGTTGGGCCGTAAATGTGTCTTAAAAAAAAAAAACTCCAACAGCCGTGGCGTAGCTATCAATTTCTTGGATCCAGAAATTCTGGCTTTGAAATAATACAACAACACCATAATTTGGTTTTTCTCTCATTGCACCTCAACCTCGTGTTTCTCAACTGCAGAAATTAATCATACTTTTTTTTTTTTTTTTTGTAATGCTTCTTCATCCATGGCTCTTCTTCTTCTTCTTCCTCCTATCCTCCCCAATTTTCGCCCTAAATCAGCAAGGCCAATCCCTCTTCTCATGGAAAACCACAATTCACACAACCTCCGACGCGCTGAGCAGCTGGAGCTCCGCCGCCGCGACGCCGTGCCTCTGGCACGGCGTCCTCTGCAACTCCAACAATGAAGTAATCGAGCTCAATCTGCACGATTTAGGTCTGCATGGAGCCCTTCCCTCCAATTTCAGCTCTCTCCAATCAGTCAATAAGCTCTCATTCGCCGGCAACAACCTCACCGGATCGATACCGGAGGAAATCGGCGGTTTTTCACAGCTGAAGGTGCTGGATTTGAGCTTCAACGGATTCAGCGGCGAAATCCCCAATTCGATTTGCCGCCTCTTCAAGCTGGAGAAGCTGTATCTCAATTCGAATAGGTTGGAAGGCTCGATTCCTGAGGAGATTGGGAACATGGCGGAGCTGATTGAGCTGTTGATCTTCGACAACCAGCTCAGCGGCGAGATTCCGCGCGGCGTCGGCTTGTTGAAGAAGGTGGAGGTGATCAGAGCCGGCGGGAATAAAAATCTCGGCGGCGCGCTGCCGCAGGAAATTGGAAACTGCTCGAATTTGATAATGTTAGGGTTGGCGGAGACCAGCATTTCCGGATTCCTGCCGCCTTCTCTCGGTATGCTGAAGAATTTGGGAACCCTAGCTATCTACAGCACTCTCATCTCCGGCCAAATCCCGCCGGAAATCGGCGATTGCGCGAATTTGAGAAGCGTTTATTTATACGAGAACGCGCTCGCCGGCTCGATTCCGGCGCAATTAAGCAAGCTGAGGAATCTGCAGAGCCTCCTCCTGTGGCAGAACGAATTGGTGGGGACCATTCCGCCGGAGCTCGGGAACTGCCGCCAGCTGATCATCGTCGACGCCTCGATGAATTCTCTCACCGGCGGCGTTCCGGAATCGTTCGGGAATCTCACCATGCTGCAGGAGCTTCAGCTGAGCGGGAACCAGATTTCCGGTGAGATTCCGCCGGGGATCGGAAACTGCAAGGCGCTGTCCATGATTGAGCTCGATAATAACCAAATCACCGGCGGCATTCCGCCGGAAATCGGAAAGCTCTCCAATCTGAGCATGTTGATTCTGTGGCAGAACCGATTGGAAGGAAATATTCCGGAATCATTATCATCATGCCATCAACTTGAATTAGTTGATCTCTCACAGAATTCATTGACAGGTTCGATTCCAAGCGGAATCTTCAACTTGCAGAATCTGAAGAAGCTTCTGCTGCTGTCGAATAATCTCTCCGGCGTTATACCGCCGGAAATCGGAAACTGCTCGTCCATTGTCCGATTTAGGGCTAGCAACAATAAGCTTACCGGCAATCTACCGCCGGAAATCGGGAGGTTGAAGAATTTGGATTTCTTGGATCTCGGATCGAACCGCCTCTTCGGAGTTATACCGCCGGAGATTTCTAATTGCCGGAATCTGAGCTTTTTGGACCTTCATTCGAATTCAATTTCTGGCAATTTTCCAGAAAGTTTGAACCAGCTTGTTAATCTTCAATTCCTTGATGTTTCTGACAATCTGTTAGTAGGTGCATTGAGCTCTAGCTTAGGTTCATTGATTTCTCTCACAAAACTCATTCTCGCAAAGAACAAATTCTCCGGTTCGATTCCGATCGAGCTCGGCTCCTGCTCCAGGCTTCAATTGCTGGACTTAAGCAGCAACGAGCTCTATAATCAAATTCCGGCGAGTTTGGGGAATATTCCGGCGTTGGAGATTGCCTTGAATTTGAGCTGCAACAAACTCTCCGGAGAGATTCCAGCGGCATTCACGGCATTGGACCGGCTCGGTGTGCTCGACATTTCGCACAACCACCTCTCCGGAGACCTCCATTACCTAGCCGATCTCGAAAACCTCGTAGTTCTGAACATATCCCACAACAACTTCTCCGGCCACGTGCCGGATTCCCCTTTCTTCGCCAAGCTGCCGCTCAACGTCCTCGCCGGAAACCCCGAGCTCAGTTTCTCCGGTAACAGATGCTCCGGTGAGACTGGCGGCGGAGGCGCCGCTGCCAGGGTGGCGAGGGTGGCAATGGTGGTGTTGCTGTCAATGGCATGCTTGCTTCTCTTGACAGCACTTTACATCGCCGTCGGAGGAAGGATCCCGGGCCGTAGGGCCCTGGATCCTTCCTCCGTGGACAACGCCACCGGGCTTTCGGGCCCGTGGGAGGTCACCGTGTACCAAAAGCTCGATATATCGATAATCAACATCGCGAAATGCCTGACCGACGTGAATGTGATCGGGCGGGGGCGGTGGGGCTTGGTGTACCGGGCCATGATCCCGTCGGGGCAGACTATCGCGGTGAAGAGATTCCGGCCGTCGGAGAAGCTCTCGGCTGCCACGTTCTCGTCGGAGATATCAACGCTGGCCCGGATTAGGCACCGGAACATAGTTAGGCTGCTTGGGTGGGCTGCAAATGGGAGGAGCAAGCTGTTGTTGTATGACTATTTGCCTAATGGCACATTGGGTGCATTGCTGCACGAGGGCGGCGGCGGCGGTGTTGATTGGGAAGTCCGCTTCACGGTGGCGGTCGGGGTGGCGGAGGGGCTGGCCTACCTGCACCACGACTGCGTGCCGCCTATCCTCCACCGCGACGTCAAGCCGGAGAATATACTGTTGGGGGAGAGATATGAGCCATGTTTAGCAGATTTTGGGCTTGCAAGGTTTCTTGAAGATGAACCTGCTTCATTTTCTGCATATCCACAGTTTGCTGGATCGTATGGATACTTTGCTCCTGGTAAATTTCGGTCTCTCCTATCTATAATCGTTAACACGAGTTTTAAAACTTTGCAATATATAACAACATTGTTTAATAAAACGGGGTAATTGCGTCTAAATAAACGACATTTTTTTACAAAATTTTGATTCGTGAACTAAAGTTATGCTCCAACTAGATGAACTTTCAATGTATTCTAATTTTTTACAAGAGAACAGTTTTGGCGGATTAATGTTCGTCGTGTGTAAAATTGGAATACTATGGAAGTTTGTATTTTTGGAGGTAGAATTTATAATTCACGTGCGAAATCATAATTTTGTAAAAGTTAGTATACTTGTTTAACCAACAAGGCTGACATTCAGGGAAACATTGTGTTATTTCTGATGATTAATCCATTATAGCATAAAACTGTACAAATTTTGATATATGTATAAAGTTATGATATGGCCTTGTGTCTATTCTAATTTAGTTATATTTGAATTTGTGGCGGCAGAGTATGCATCAATGCAGAAGATCAGTGAAAAAAGCGACGTATACAGCTTTGGCGTAGTCTTGCTAGAGATCATAACGGGGAAGAGGCCGGTGGACCCCTCGTTCCCCGACGGCCAGCATTTAGTCGAGTGGGTACGCGATCGCCAAAAGGGAAAACGCGATGTCGTGGGCATCATTGACAAGAAACTGCAAAGCCATCTCCCGACACGGGTCGAGGAAATGGTGCAAGCCCTCGGTGTGGCGCTGCTCTGCACGAGCAACCGGGCGGAGGAGCGCCCCACGATGAAGGACGTGGTGGCATTGTTGAAGGAAATCCTGCACGCCGAGGATCCGCCTCAGAAGCCCTCGTGTAAACCGTCGACAAATTCTCGAGTTTCTTGGAATTCTTCGTCTTCCTCAATATAGAAATGTTAGATTAGGATAGTCGTTAGTTAGTTATAGTTGGAGGAATGTGAAAAGTTGGGATTGCAGACTTTTTGGTTGGAAGTGGAAACAAGTTAAGTTAAAAGGTCATCTTTTTTTTAAGGGTTCCTATCTTTTGCTAGTTTTATTTTTTTTGTATACAATTTATGTATAATTTGTATACAATTCGAATTTGAGATTTAGTATGGATAATAACCAACTCCAATTATTGAACAAAACATTGAGGAATTCAAGATGCAAATCATGTTCTCTCATTAACTTCAACTCAATCCCAAGATATGAAGAATGGGAGATACATTATTCTAATAGAGAGAGAGAGAGAGAGAGATATTCCCAACTTGTTTTATAAGGAGAATCGTGTTGGCCACATGCTTCTTGAAGTAGCACTGAAATTTTTTCCACTTAATCTTGCAGTGAGATTTCATGGGATTGTTTGCTTCAAATTAATTGACTCTATTCAAAGGTGTGTATTATCTTCTTCTTTATGAGCTCGTTTACATAAAAGTATGAGATATATAAGCTTTAACTTATTTGATTGGTATGTCTTATATTGTTTAAGATATTAATATTATGTTATACTAAATTTAAATGATTTTCATAATATATAGTATTGTTTTATAAAGGGTCTTGGTTTTGGAGCAAACATGATAATTCCACCATCTTGTTATAAGTGACATGGTTACCCTCGTGAACGTAAATTAAAAAGTTGTGTTTTTATATGTGAAGTGGTGTAACACTACAAGAAATTACGCTTTTAGTAAGGGAATGGTGACAGAACCAAAATCGGTCATGGTGACCCGCCACTTTAGTGACGGAATAGTGAGGGAATAATTTTTTAAAATATTCTGTTATTAATTCCTCACTGATCCCTTACAAAATATATCCTATTTTGTACCTACCTCCAACTCATATGCCATTGATTACCCTTTTTTATTTCTTGGTATTATTATTACATATTTTACAGATCATATTTAGCAATAAACTAATACTTACTTTACCATACCTCTTTCATGTTACCCTTTTACTATATCACAAATTGACCCATATAATTTGACTGCTTCCTTAGATATCAGCCAGATTGTTTCTCAGGAATTTCAAATTAGCTTGTGTTCCCGTCCATTGCAAATTTTTATCTTTGGTAGAAAGTTAAGGCATCAGCTTGATACTCCTTTTCAGCTCGTATAATAGGTACGTAAAACTGATAATTGAGCATGTTTAGTCTAGTTATATCGCCGGTTGGGGAGAGGCGATTGAGCATGTTTTAGTCTAGTTATATCGCCGGTGGGGAAGAGGTGATTGAGCATGTTTAGTCTAAGCTATACTTCACTTTATTTATTTATTTTAAATGCTTATATTGTTGGAGTTTCGGCCGCCGGTGGGGTAGAGGCAATGTCCCTTCCAAACACGTTGGACTACATCGCGGAATATGACATCCACCTCCTGTGGGGTGACCTGTTAGGTTTATCATATTCAAGGTATTATGGCTTTTCCATTTTTATGATGATTATTAACTATTAATGTTAAGGTTTA
>JAYJMF010000020.1:818064-830984 GCA_036873715.1 Salvia sclarea
AAATTTGCCACTCAAATCAAAATCAATTTGAAATCAATTTTTCAATTTGGCTCCACATTTAAGTATAGTATAGATATGAAGGAAATCTCGAATAATAATTGCCTACATATGTTTATTTATAAGTCTCCTGCAATTATATTTTTTAAAAAAAGTATCCTACAATTAATCAAGCAATTTATTTAATTTTTAGTAATAATTTATTTAAGATGCAAGTTTAAACATCAACACTCAAAAGCGTGCAAGCACGCGATCGAAGGCGTTGGGAGGCACAAAATCGCCTTCCTCTCAAAGTTTCCAAACTCTCAGTGATACTCGCGTAAATAGATAAAGAAGCAAAGGGTAATTTCGTCACAAAAGATATTATATAGAAATCGAAAAATCCATCATTGTTCCCCCTCTTTGTCGCATAATCCGGTAATTCATTGTCGAGGCTTAAACCAATCAAAGGTGCGTGTTTTCTCGCTCTAGATTTTGGTTTCAAATCTGTTGATTCCCCAAATATAGGGCTTTTTTTTTCACCAACTGATTTCATCCACTAATTTTATCAGCTCGAATTTAAAGTATGTTAATTAGTTTTATTTTTTAGCTGGTTTACTGAAACTGTGTAGCTGATAATCGGTGCGTGAGGAAATGGTGGATTTTTTTACTTGTTTTGAATGTGTTCTAGCAATTTTGTGGCTCAGTATGATGTGAATTGCACCGGCATTGTGTGAATTTGCTTCAATTTTTTTTTCTGATTATTGTTTGATTTGCTTCGCTGTTGGTCAACTCTCAGCAAAGAAGTGCTTTTTTTTTTTTTAGAATTTAAGAAAGTAATTGAATTTTCCCCTTGAACGGCACTCGATCTTGGGCTTTTCCAATTTCATTTTTTATTTACTGTGTTTATCGATTGGAAATTTATTTGAAATCATGTAAATTTGTAAAATTTGTGTGTGTGTGTGTGTGTATGATTTAGCACATTATTGAGAATTTAACTGTCGACGCCCTATGAAAAGAGGTGACTTTTTTTTTCCATTTTCTGATTTCTGTTCGGTTTTATTAAGGCAAAACTGTTGAAACCATGTTATCAATGTTATGTTTTTCGAAGTTTACCCTTTTAAATTCCAAATTGAGCTTGCCATTTGTTATCTCATTTGACACTTTTTGGGTGGTGAAATTACAGAGGAATGAAATTCTTGTGTTTTTAATGTGATCCATAGTTGATTATTTGTGTATATTGAGTTCTCTTAATTTACATTACTAGCATCATTTGTATGTTATTCGTTCATTATATTGGTATAGCTTCTCCGGTTTGAGTGGGTTGAAATATCCCACTATTTTCCTATATAAACACGTTTATACATTTTTCCAGCATGGAGCACAGCTTTTGGCAGCTGGGTGACGAGCTGCGAGGCCAGTCTAAGGTCTCCGAGGATCAGAAATGGTTGGTGGCGGCTTCAAGACTGGCTGAGCAGACAAGGTTAAAGCCTGAGCGGAGGATCAATCTGGATCTCTCGAAGGGAGCTGCCGAATTCAGGCCCAGGGGCGCTTCCGGTTTTCAGGAGGATAACAAGTTCGAGAGTTTCAACTTCAACATGTTGAACCTTGAGCCGAGGCTGAACGAGAACGTTGCCAAGACTTCGTTTAGCAATGGCATCTACAACATGAATGCCGTTTATCAGAATCCCAACATCAGCTCCATGGGGAATGTCTCTGGAAGCAAATACAACAACGTCAACCCCATGAAGGAGCCGAGCAACGGCCACACCAACAACCATAGTAGCAAGGACGAGAATTCCAACGGCGCAGCTGACAAAAGGTTCAAAACGCTGCCTGCTGCGGAGACGCTCCCTAGGAATGAAGTGCTCGGTGGATATATCTTTGTCTGCAATAACGACACGATGCAGGAGGATCTGAAGCGTCAGCTGTTTGGTAATTATATGATATTTCTAGCTCTCTGTGTGTGTGTATTCGGCATTTTGTCAATATGGGCCCTCATTTTGACGCCTGTTTTTGTAGGTTTGCCTCCGAGATATAGGGATTCTGTGAGGGCAATAACACCTGGTTTACCTCTATTCCTCTACAACTACACCACTCACCAGTTGCATGGCATCTTTGAGGTATGTTCGATTTTTACCAATCTCGTGTGGAATTACTTAATTTATTATTATTATTATTGCCAATAACGAGGCTTTACGGGCTTTATTATACCTTTCTCATATGCAAGGATAGAAATGTGCTATTGCTGTAAATCAAACAAGAACTTGGCATACTTTAGCAACGAGCAGCAATGTTTTTGTAGCATCATATGATGCCTCGTCATTGCAAACTCTCGTTAAACGTTAAGTCACTAATTTGTGCATACAGGCAACAACCTTTGGGGGTTCCAACATCGATCCTACTGCTTGGGAAGACAAAAAGTGCAGAGGCGAATCGAGGTTCCCTGCTCAGGTACAGTGACGTTGCCATTAACTTAAATAGCTATATACATTTAGGTTGTCAAACTAGTTCAAAATTGAGCAATCCATCATTTATCCATCAAAGTTAATTTTAGATTAGTTTAGATTATTTTTATCAATCCAATCATATCGTGCAAAGGAAATGCCCCTTTATGCATCTGGATTGCAACTATCTCATCTGTTATTTCTGAATTCCGACTAGGTGAGAGTTCGTGCTAGGAAACTCTGCAACCCTCTGGACGAAGATGCATTCAGGCCCGTCTTGCATCACTACGACGGCCCCAAGTTTCGCCTTGAGCTCTCCGTAACTGAGGTTAGTCTCAATCTTCGTCGTTCGAATCAATAACTTTGCTGTATGATGTTGTTGGAGCTGACGATGTCTTGAAACTTCATCGGTTATCACAGACCTTGGACTTGCTAGATCTCTGCGAACAAGCTGGCGCATAAAACGTGGTTGCCAACATGATTCAGACCGGCATGAACAAATTGTAGTAAATGTGTGTTGATGCAGTGGTTTGTGTTGTGACGCCGCGCAAGCTGTGGGAGGCGAATCTAGTCGAGTCGAGTAACGTTGAGGGTAGAATCGGCATTGTATGTGGCCAAATAAATGTAGTGTTTGTTTTGTGAAGATGCGAGTAGATTTGGTATATCACTTGCCCTTGTAATATTTACACAGGTCTACAAGAAAGGAGGCTGCGCCTATATATATTTATATGATAAATGTGTTGCTATCTCTCGTGCAAAATGGGTTTGTTCTTGATTGAGGTTTTGATAGCAATTAGTTAGATGCCAATTAATTTTGATGTCATATTTGAAATGTCGTAATTAGGGCTAGAGCTATGAATTTATAAATGGACTGAGGAAATTATATTTTTCTATTTGGAAATAAAGAGCTATGAATTTATAAATGGTTTGGGGAAATTATATTTTTCTATTTGGAAATAAAGTTTAGATCGGCGAAATTATAATTTATGTAGTATTACACTCGAGAAAGATACAACTACAATATAAATAAATATAATAGCATTAAAATTCCTATTTTGCTTGAGTGGCCGTCGAGGCAAGCCCGAGCCTAGATTACCCCCTGGTTGTAATAATATCAACATGTCAATTGTAACATTTTCTTTTGTTGTAAAATTGGTTGTCAAGCTGTAGACATCGATATAATACCGATTGAGTCGATAATACTAAGATTGTATAGTTGCACTTATGTTAAGGTAGCTTTGGTGAGGCATGCTATGTCAATTTTCGGTGACGAGATTCGAGAAGAGGAATATTGTTGTTAATTTTGCAACAGATTGGAAGGTGCTGGTATTATTACAATTTTTGAAAATATATGAAAATTATAAAATGAATGAGTTGATATAATGAAAAACAATATTTGAATATATAAGGGTGGAAGTGGAACATATAGAGATTATAGAAATTAAGTATGAAAATAAAATAATACATATACATTTGAATTAAGAGTATTTTTAATATTTGTGGTCCTAAATATTCCTACTTTTTTAACTAAGATTAATTACTCAGATAGTTTAGAGGGATGAATACGCATGTTATTTTTATATATACAAGAATAATTTATTTATTTTTAAATTTCTGTCTTATTATTCAAATGCACCAAATCAATAGCGAGTTTAAATCCAATTTAATCCGAAAATATCTCGGATTTTATTTAACTTTTTTTATATTAAAGTCAACAGAAAATGAAATGGCGGCAAATAATTACCAGGATTGCGGTTGTGGACGGCAATGCAACGGCGAAACCAAACAAAACGAAAACTGCCCTCGTGTGTGCGCATTATACCAACGGAACACTGCATAAGCTAACGTGCGCCTCTCTCTCTCTCTCTCTCTCCGATGGCTGCGGTTTCTCTCTCTTCCCTCAACTTCGCCGTGAAGCTCTCCCCGATTAGCTTCTGCTCCAGCGCCACGGATAGGCCGCTAATCGCCTTTTGCGCCGGAGTTAAGCTGAATCAGCTGAGGAGTGAGCGGCGGAGTAGTAATTTTGTGTGCAGAGCTGCGTCGTCGGTTGCTACTCGCGATCTAGATGCAGATGATATCAGACATCCTCTCGATCGACAAGTAATTCAGTTTCTAATTATTTTTTCTGGAATTGTTATTGGAATTTTCGAATTCTGTTTGATTGTTTTTGGTTTTGTTTATGTGGCTTGCAGAATACGTTGATTTTGAGAGCGATTCCGGGGTTAAACGAGATCGGAAAAGCTTTGTTAGGTAATGCGATTTAGCTATTCAGAAATCAAATTTTGAATTGTAGATTAGTAGCTAATGTGAATGTTATGTCTTAATTGGGATAAATTGTAATTATGAGGTAGTAGAGAAATAAGCTTCACTGATTGAGAATGAAATTTTTTGAAGTGCGTTTTGATATTCCACTATTTTGAAGATTTTAGATGGTGAGTGGTTTTCCATTTTCTTCGCATCTAGAAAAGTGTTATGAATGAAAGAGGAACAATAGTTCCCATTGTTGAATCTCATCAAACTTCCTGTATCGTCATTCACTCGTTTTTCAGAAAAATTCAACGTGCAAGGCTTTAATCTTAAGCACTTCACCTTAAGTGAAGGGAATGTGTACTTTCGGTGGTAGCTTGGATGGATAAAATTAGCATAGGCTAATCGACCGTATACTTTCATGAGTTGGAAAATTTTGAATTCATTGCTTCATGTAATCCTTCAAGTACTAGATCTTGTGCATTGTTATAATTCTGTCTCTCTCCCAAAGTAAATTCCCCCTAAGAGTTTATATTAGATGGTTTTCTTTCCTACAACTGAAGATTTTAGAAGAGGTGGAAATGAAATACACCTCATCGTAGGAACTTCATTTATGGAAAGCGTTGAAAGTTGATGTTTATTTTGGTTTTGATTTATGGTTCCAGGATCTGTCACAGAGCAAGTCATGCTTCTGGAGAATATAGGGACATCTGTTCTTGTTTCCAAGAATCAGGTGACTATTTTTTTGTGTTTATGCCACTTACTGGTTTCTTTTTTAATTTTGAGTTTATAGCACTTATAAGGATGGTTTTTAATACTATTTGCAAAGTTGTGATAATATTAAAAGGTCTAAATTCTTTTGAATTGTTTCTGATGGAGTGAACTTTTTTGCTTCCCGACTGTCATTATTAAACCTCATTGGAGTTAAAGGGTAGCATGTTTTCCAACCGCATGTTTTTTCATTATTGAATAGTGCCAGTTGCAGTACCCCATTTGCATAATACTTTAGCAGCTTCAATGCAAAACTCAGACACACACTTTGATTTCTTATCTTCGTGTACTCATATAACTGTGTTTTTCTTGTTTCTAAAGCTTCCTGAATTACATGAGTTGATGCTAGAGGCAGCCAGTATGCTGAACATTGAGGCACCTGACCTTTATTTACGCCAGAGTCCTGTCCCTAATGCGTACACTTTGGCTATCAGTGGGAAGAAACCTTTCGTTGTTGTTCACACAAGCTTAGTGGAACTTTTGTCAAGAAAGGAGTTGCAGGTCCGCATCTAATCCAACTAGTGCTGCCAGTATATTAGTGTATTACTTCTAGTAGTGCTTGCAACCTTATTTATTCAGAAACAAATTTGGGGTCTCTATGTTGGGATTTTCAATTGTATTTCATGTTTCCTTCCCTTCTCACACACAGGCTGTTCTGGCTCACGAGTTGGGTCATCTCAAGTGTGACCATGGTGTATGGCTTACATTTGCTAATATTCTTACTCTTGGAGCATATTCTGTGCCTGGTAAGTTCTTGCTCTTTGATTTCAGATTTATTCCCATTTAGGATTGTCATTGTAATTGTTCAAATATGGTCAGCCTTATTTACTCTGTTGCATTTCTTTCATCTCTCTTTCTTTGGAGGCTGGATGCAGTCACTACTTTACTTAGCAATGTGTCTACTATGGAAGCATTTTCTGAGACAACTTAATTTAATGTTTTTCAGATGATTAGTCGGTCTAATCAGTGATTGCCTTGTTCACAGGTCTTGGTGGTTTTATTGCTCAGCAATTAGAAGACCAGCTTTTTCGTTGGCTTCGTGCAGCAGAACTTACTTGTGATAGGGCAGCTCTTCTGGTTGCCCGGGACCCAAAGGTAGATATAACTGAACTCACAATAACATATTAGATATTTGGCCGGTATTTGTAGTGTTTGCACTGTACAATCATATATGGTTGATATTCTCTAATCATCCTCCCATACCCCCACAAGAGGTGGTCATCTCAGTACTGATGAAACTAGCTGGTGGCTGTCCCTCAATGGCGGATCAATTAAACGTAGACGCCTTCTTGGAGCAAGCTCGATCTTATGAAAAGGCGGCTTCCAGCCCAGTCGGGTGGTATATAAAGTAAGTTGAAGCACTCTTTTCTTTGTGCTGCATCTGCAACTGTGCTGCTACATGCTTCATCTTCTTCAACACTGTTTTTCAGAAATGCTCAAACGAGGCAACTTTCGCATCCTCTTCCTGTTCTCCGTGCACGGGAGATTGATGAATGGTCTAGAAGTCAAGAGTATCAATCACTTGTCAAGCGTGTGAAGTGGACTAACTCTGTGTTGAACGTGTAGCATGCATATAACACAGGATTTACAGAGGAAAGTCCAATTCTTTGTACAGGTACAGGCATGACTCAGAATGCTGGTTGCTGCTTTTATTTTGGACAGTCCAATTAAGCCAAACCCACCTTTATAAATCATTTACATGTCCTCTCTCTGATTTCTGCAGATGGTCGAAGCAATGTTCTATAAGCATGGAGCTGTACTGTAAGTTTGAAGTTACACAGAGGGCTTACTCCTTAGTATAGGCGTGGTTTGCCCTGTCAGGTCGTATGATACATATTATACGTATACAATACACCTGCCATACCTTGAGTTCTGTTGAACACTAGAAGTATTCAAATGATTATAACCTGTATATGATGTTGGAATGTACTTAAACTCAACATATTCTGAAGTACCATTGTTTGGGAAGTTTCTATTTCGATCTTTGTATGCATGGATGCTTCTTAGAAATTCAACATAAAAAGATTCAGAAAGCTCTCTCGAACGAAAAGTACAGCGTGTTGGTAAGCAATACAAAATGATGAGAAATTTATGGGAAGTGATACCTGACTACACTAGCTTGCTTAAATTCAGAACTGTTGCAAGGAGCACAGTCATTAGCAATGAAAAATTCATATATGATTTGTGTCCACTAGAAACTTTTAGAACTACACCATCAATGACAGGACCACAGAATACACCGTCGTCTCTCTGTCTGGTTGTGTAGCTCTGAAAGCTTATCGAGGTTGGACTTGGCCCAGCACCCTTGAATGTGATCGTGTATTTCTTGGCTGAACCTGTTCCGTTGCTCTGGATGGTGAAATTCTGCACCGATGATCCTGCTGCAACCCCTACTACGAGATCCCCCGAGCAAGAGTTATTTGCATCTCCCAGCATGAATTCCAAATTGTAATCTGATCCTTCTTTGAGTTGTTGAGCTGTTTGCACCCCTGCAGAGACTCCTGATACGATCTCAACAGCAGCCTTGCCTTCTGGGACGAAGAAGTTTTTCGCGTCTATGTACTTTACAGTCCCCGTCACTGTCCATTGCTGCAGAGCAGATTCAATCAGACTTGGTTCTGAATCCAGTAGAACTCCTTCATTGGAGAAATCTGGGAAAGCTGGCCCGAGCTCGAATCCACCATTTGGCAGCAGATTATCTGTACGACACGAACAAAAGTAAGTATTGGTTGAGTACAAGCATAGCATTGAAATATGCATCTTACTCAGTTTCATATCTGTTCATGAATTCTTGACTAGTTGCATTACTTATTTATTAGTTAATCTAAAATTCCATATTCTTGGATGCTTTCAACTACCAATCAACCACACCTGACTGCAGCTTCTTTTACTCTCTGTGTGTGGTGTGTGTGATTTTGGTTGGTTGTTGGCATAGAATGAAAATGTGCCTCTTTGAGTTACAAATCAATTAGATCTGATTACAGCTTCTTTTGCTCTGTGTTTATGTGTGTGTATCTCAAAATTTGTGTTGCTGAAATAGTGAAGCAAACCAGGAGCACAAGATTGAGATGGAGAGAGAGCTGCATACCATCCCCTTGTTTGAGTGCTCCCACGGTGCTCAAGATAACGGCATCAACGACGGGCCAACACGTGGAATTGGCGTCTGCATCGATATCCTGACTTTCTATAACCAAGTTAACAGATTCCCCACCTCCCCACCTCCCCAACTGATGCCCATACACCTCCCACGACTCTTTCCCATACTTGAGCGTCAGCGAAAACTGCGTCGAACTATCCGGCGCCGACACCACAAGGCTTGCATTGGCACTGCAGTTCCGAGCCATCCTCCCCAAAGTGAAGGTCAAAAGGTACTGCTTTTCCCCACCATCAGCCGCAAAAGTTTGGTTGATCTTGCCGTCTTCTTGCAGCAGTATAGCGTGCCCGTTTCGCGACGGCAGCGACAGCCCAGCTCCCGCCGTGACGTACTGCATCTCGCCGCCGTGCGTCCATCCCGGGATGCTGCTGCCGTTCAGCGGGAAGGCCGCACCGGAGCTCGCGTTCCAGTCCGACGGCGGGAGCTCGAAATCGGAGTTCTGCAGAGTGTCTGAAGGAGATGAAGAGATAATGGTGAGTTTTGAATGATTTGACTAAATTTGTTTTGAGTGATGAGAATTTGCTTGTCTTTACCTGCTGAAGCAATAGCTAGCCATATGCATGTGATGAAAATATTCCTTATCTTCATCGAAATTCTCTCTCTCTCTCTCTCTCTCTCTCTCTCTCAGATGAAGTAAATAAAAAGAGAAACTAATAGTGTTTCATTTGCAAGAAGGTGCGAGGCTGTTTCTCTGAGTTTTGACTAAATCAACAGTTGACAAATTTCCTTTTTCCATAATCCAAAAACAGCCTGTTTGGGAACAACTGCATGAGAGGTATGTGTTTTCAAATCCAAATATTATATTTGCATGTTTTTCCCACTTAACACTTCTCTATTAATTCAAATTTGTGGTTGTTTGCATGATTTTTTAAACATTGCAACAATATTAACATTCTCAATTATTGTTCCAGCAAAAGTTTGTTTGAAGTGCACTTTAATGTCGTTTACCGTTGAAATAACGTGCTCCATTTGTATCCCAATAAGTGCGGTTGGGGGATACTCTGTCCCTAATTCTTCGTTTGCCATCGTGTGCCACTGCGAATTTCGGTAGTTTTAAAAAAAAATTGTAAAATAAAAATTTATTATTACATAATATATCATGACTAATATTTATAGCAAAAAATAGAATTTTAAAAAATTATATATCATGATTTTGGAATATTTAGATTTAAAAAGTACTTATTTTGGTTGATTATTCTAAAATCATGGTATATGATTTTTTATAATTTTATTTATTTTGCTATATATGATTTTTTATAATTTTATTTATTTTGTTATAAATATTAGTTATAATATATTATGTAATAATAAATTTTTGTTTTACATAATGAAGTTATTAAAACTATTGAAATCTGTCGTTCATACGTTGGTACACGAAGATTTGGGGTCATGGGATCCCATCCGATAAGACCGTCGTAGTATAAGCGAGTGAACAATTATTGATAACATTGATATCCAATATGTATGTATGTATGTATGTTAATAAAAGGATGTACAATATATTACAACAAAAATTAGTCACCATAAATTTATTAATAAAAAAAAAAGAAAAGAGGAAAATGACAGGGTCGGGAAAAAGTTGTGGCCCAGTCACTTTGTCCCTAGTGTGGACAAGAGTTGAAAATTAGGGTTTCTTAGCAAGAATCAAATCTTCACACATTTTAATGGCTTATTTTATTTGTATTAATTAATTTGAGTAATACAAAAAGGAGGAACAATCAAAAGAGTGGATTTTGTTTGAAATTTTCCGACTAAAATGGATGTCACACTTTTTGTCTACAAATTATCCATTTTATTTCATTTAATGCAAAAAAGTATATAAGACTAATTTTTTGCTTTCAATAATACATTGAACATAATCTTGCCTGCCGAAATCAAACAAATAAAATTATTTCTTCTTCCTGTATCAGATTTTCATTAAATTCATGGCGTTGACCAAACAAATTATATATATACAAAATGTTTTTATCTTTACTTTCGTAATTTAATGACTGAGTAGCCGAAATTTCTTCTATTTTATGAGGTTGACCAAATTAAATATAATCTACTATTTGTATAGTACCCAATTTAATCTCAAAAGCAGGCTGCAATATTTTCCCAAAATCGAGAGGCCATGTGTCCTACACGTCAATCGGAATCCTTCTTCGTTCAAATAAATGAAAACCACAATGTTTTTTTTATGGTTTATATAGTACATTTATACGTGATTATCTACAAAGTTCTTCAATAATTAAATTGTTTACTAAAAAATTAGCTTTATACCGTCTACTTCACAAACGTGACGTATACGTGTATTCTAACATTATTTGAGTGTGGCAAAAACCATACAAAATTAAATTAATATATTGTTTCAACAAAACCCTAATTGCTACAACCAATAAGTTTCGAACAAGACATATTTTGGTAGAATTGACTACATTTATAATACTATAACAAAAAAAATTAAAAAAAAAAAGTACAACTAGTCAGATAATTCAAATGCTATCCGACGTCGTAAAGTAAATATATAATATTGTATTTTTATTATTATCATTATCAACTAGAATAATGATACAGTGATGGGACCGCGACGGGTAGTAAGAAAGAGATTAAAAAATTCAATTAAAAAAGTTATAGATTTAAATTGACAAAAAACACTAATTATCCAAATTAATTTCTTGTATTTTTGCATGAGTAATTACGGTATAAGAACAAAAAATACTACGTGTACAATCGAATTAACAAATAATTATGTGTGCCCCCTTATGATTCAGTTAAGAT
Source organism: Salvia sclarea (assembly GCA_036873715.1). Classification (NCBI taxonomy): domain Eukaryota; kingdom Viridiplantae; phylum Streptophyta; class Magnoliopsida; order Lamiales; family Lamiaceae; genus Salvia; species Salvia sclarea. The sequence continues at coordinate 829,420 of JAYJMF010000020.1, forward strand.
TCGCTTTTTTGCCACTATACTAATAATGGAATTACTAATTGCTGGTAGGCCTATAAATTATATTATCTAAGTAGGGATTAATTAATTAATTAAATAAGTATCTACCACAACTGAAGGGTTTTCTAGCAATTAACTTTATCTAAATGAGGAAATAGGGGAATTTGTAGGGGAAAACCCTAATCTATAGTTAGAGAATATCTAAAGTGACTATTAATCTTAATTTAATTAAGACAAGGTGGTGGATTACAGTAGTATATTCTAGAGGCATAAATATCTGTCTAGCTCGTAATAAACACAATTAATATAAGCTTCTTGTTGGATTGGGTTAAAATAAATCTATTTGCGAGACGTTCGGTTAGTGTAATTGGTTAAGACATAAGCCTAATATTCTCAAAAATCTCAAGTTCAAATTTTATTAATAATATATATGTGTGTGAGTTGTTCTAGTGGCAAAAAGGTTAATGCATGTTCGAGTCTTCAGTAACACGGCCTTTAAATTTTCTTGTTAATTATAAAAAAATCAGTGAAGGAAATTAATAAAGTGTTATTTATTCCTACTCTATAATTAGACAATACATCATCTACAATGAAGAAAAGTGCTACATATAACGATGAAAAGTATCATCGTCTACACATACAAATATCTACACAAAAGAGCACAGTATAATAATATATTAATGTAAGGATATTCATTTATTACTCGATCTTCATTTCTTCTTTTTTTGTTCTCATGTGAAATTGATGTCGATAATTTCCCCTACTTAGCAAAACGAATCATTACATGGAACCTTTGCAACTTATTGTCGATCAAACTCATAAAGGTATATAGAAATAATTAAAACGTAGGAAATTCTTTGACATCTTTATAGGGTGCAAAATTGTCAAACAAGTTGGAATATTACTTTCCCAAAAGAAGCAAAGAACACAATTTCACAGAAATAGAAAAGAAGTATTATAATATTATTGCCGACCTCAATACTTTAATTAACGACAAGTTGTGTTGTTGTCAAGTAGTACTGAAATTGGAGAGAAATGTAATAAATTAACATATGTAGTACTTGCCTATGGATGTGTATATAAATCTATGAGAAAAGATATTGGAAGACTTATAAACGTTAATTTTACCCCTACAATTCCAACATTGGGAAAGTAGCCCAACCATATTTTTGTCCTTATTTATTGGATTAATGGCTTGAAAATTCATGAATTTTGATAAGATCTTGGTTTTACATACATTTCATACATTATTGCAATAATGAGTTAATGAGTTCTGAATTTATAGCAAAATAGTCACGTCCAAATTCTTTAAATGACGTACATGACGTGATTTTCTTTTCTCCACACTATCATAAATTACTCGTCATATATATACACTGACGGACCTTATATAGGGACATGGGGGTACAGCTGTACCCAAAAAAAAAAAAAAAAAAATTATTAGTTATATGTATATAGTATGAAAATATTAAGAATGTTTAGTTGTACCCCCATCCGGCCATTCTTTGTGGACTTGTTTCATTGTTTAACTATTTATATATTAATAAAATAATTAAAAGATATCAAAG
>JAYJMF010000020.1:831084-842453 GCA_036873715.1 Salvia sclarea
TAAATAAATAAATAAATAAATAAATAAATAAATAAATAAATAAATAAATAAATAAATAAATAAATAAATAAATAAAAAGAGGAGAAAATTGAAAAAACAAAATCCGACCTACCGGATTCGAACCAGTGACCTAAGGATTATCTGCAAACCAACTACAGTCCTCCGCTCTACCAACTGAGCTAAGGTCGGAACATGTTAAGGAGTCTCCTATTACTCTATAAGAACCCTTCTTTTTCATTTAGTAATGAAGAAATATACAGACAATATTTTGTGTAATATATGGTATATTATTTACTTATATGTATATGTATGTGCGCACGTGAGCATTTGTTTGTTAAAATTACTTACAACAAAACATAGTTGCGTAAAAAAAGTGTTTCAAAAAAATATTTACGTGGCCTGTCCTTTTTTTAATAATAGAAAGTACAATTCAAAGAATTCATTTGAACTTGCTATAAAAGTATCTGAATTATAAAAAAAAATGAAAATGATTTATATCTATATATGTTAGGATTGATATTTATTTGATGCTATTCCTATATACGAGTACTATATATAGTATTCCCTCCGTTCGTTTTTTTTAGTTTGGCACCTACCTCTTCGACATGGAGATTAAGAAAGTGGTGCTTTTGTGTATAAAATGGTACAACCACTTTTGTTGACCAATTTTCTAAGGCAAATTTATTTTCTTTTCTGGTAAGTGCCATTACTAAAATTATACCCCAAATAAGAAATGATGCCAAGATAAAAAAAACGGAGGGAGTAAAATTTTCTTGAACTTATTTTACCAAGAAGTTGATTATTGTGTCGCTTTGTGTTGACAAATCACAGAGGTAAGCCTCCTTTACTTTTTGCTTCGAGGATGTGACGTAATTTAAGTGATTGTGTGTGCAACACTACAACAAAAAAAAAAAGATAGATCATGCAATATGCTTCAAAGACGTCTTTAGTGATATTGTGCCACATCAACAACTAGATATAATCTATATACCTACATATACTATACAATATATAAGTGATTGCAATTTAACAGCCAACTTAATAAGCAAACTTCAAATGGAAGTCTCTGGTTTAGTTTGATATTTAATTGGCTATCATAAAGAATCCACCAAATAAAGAAGCCTAGGTTTCGACTTTGAGTTTTGACTCACTTTTTTGAGTGAAAAATGAAGATATATGACACCATGGAAACCCCCTAGAGTTATGCAATTGAAACCCAATTACTTTTTCTTATGCGATTCAACAAATATCAAGAATATAACTAAATTTACTAATTTTGTGCATAAAAATGATAATCGTCAGAGGCATAAAGCTGTAAAGCTATAGAAATAAAAAATCATAGTAAATGAATTCCAAAACTTTGTATGATGAATGCATGTCAATAACTAGGAAGTAATTTCACATCTTATTGAAAAGGCAATCACCAAATATTCAAACGGAAAAGCCAGTTTCTAGCTAAACGATCCAGCCTCGCGAGCATGTATAATATATACACAAATTATTCTCACCTTATATAGCTTAGAGAATCAAGCCCTTCGGAGAGTCTGGTTTTTTGTCGCTCGGAGCTGGAGCTGGAGCCGGAGTCGGATTCATTGTGCTTGGAGTCGGAGTCGGAGCCGTTGTAGTTGGAGCAGCTCTCGGTGAATCGCCCGTGTGAAGCTGAGTGTAACCTTGAGCTTCGTTTCTTCCCTGCTCTTCCTCAGCCACTTTCTCGAGCGCTTTCTGCCCGACATCCCCGGCCGCCTTTTGGACCCTACTGAAAGCCCCGGTAACCCACGTCGCGCCAGTTAGGATGTACCGGTTCTTCATGATGGCCGTTCCTGCGCTGCTAACAGTCTGCTCGGCAGCGGCAAAAGCTGTCTTGGTCTTCTCCGAGACCTGGAACTTCTGGTCTACTTCCTTCACTTTGTCGTTGACTATGGTTGCTCCGACGGTGATTTTCTCGCTCAGCCCGATCTTCTGATCCAGCGACGCTACTTTGGCTGAAGCAGTCGATATGAGTTGGTGCCTCTCGTCGAAGGACTTTGCCCTGTTGAGCGCGTCCTTCCCCAAGATGAAACCCTTGGCTAACATGCCGCTAACAACGTCCTCTGCCTTCTGCGCAGCAGCTGCTACGCCACCACCACCTGCATTATCGCTTTGTGATGCCTGAAAAAAGACCATCTCCTAAATAAATCTCTCACAAGAGGTTGGATTTTTAAAATGACGAACCAAAAAAGTTCCCATACAGTAGATGCTGCTGCTGGTGCGGATGCTGGCAGCGTGTAGTTTGGTTCGAGGGCAATGGTGACTGACTGGTCCACTATTGTAGCTCCCTGCAAAAGTTCAGAAGGATTAACTCCTTAGACAGGAAATCACACATGATGTCGGACATAAAAAATTACCTCCTATGAAAGACTAATTTCAACATTCTACAGTTCAACCAGATTAGCGTATAGGCCGAGATCAACCAAATTCAATTGAAGAAAAACCACAACAATGAGGAGAAAGAAAGGAAAGCAACGAAAAGGGGTACTACGATGGACTTTTCCGTATTGATAATCACTTAACGACCAAAACAAATTAAGGAGGAAAAAGATAGTTTGATTTTGCTCCATAGAGATGATCATTCAGCTTAGCAAAAACAGCAAATTACAAATGATAAAAAATGTAATGTCCCAGCAGTTAGTCCAAATGGTCTCGATTTGCGAGCAGTCTGTATTGCCAGAATCAAATATATCTCATTTTCTTAAAACTAAATAAATTCCCATTCTCTAATCATCCTATGTCACAAGGATTTTGATCATGCAAAGGCCCAAAAACAGATAGAGTGAGGGTATTAAGAAGGCTACCGAAAGAAGAACAGCAGTCTCTGCACCTTGAGCATCCTTGAAAGTGACATACGCAGATTGAGATCTCTCGTTTTCACTAAACACCAAGGCAAACACTAAATGAGGCAATGGCATATAAAAATTCCCAACCACATCAAACAAGAATCCAAGACTGTGATCGAACCTTTTCAATTCAACATATTGAATTACTCCGGAGAAGGAAAAGAACTCCTGGATGTCTTGCTCTGTTGCACTGAGTGAGACATTGCTCACTTTCACAGTCCTTGCCTGCCATGAAACAAAGGAGCTGAAAAATATGACAGAGAAGGGGAAGAGGACTGGCGAATCTAGACGAGCGAGGGGCTTTTTTACATATACAATTTCAGCTCAAAGTTATACAGATTTATGCCTGGCACTTCCTAAATGAAGAACGCATTAAAATATTTGCATGATTAGCAACTGCAAAAGACAAAATCATTCTCAATTAAATGGGGTAAAATCAAATATGTTCATATCTTAGCTCAAAAGATCAAGTTGCTTTCCATAATCATCAATAATCCAAGAGCAAAACAAATGAACTCTATAGATCTTGAGCCATCAGTTCCAAAAATTCAGAACAAAATCATCAGCTCATCTATTATTTATTGAGCTCATTGACAGTATTGGATATAAACACACAGAAACATGCATATACACATAAATCAACCTTAATACCAGCTCAAATTAGTGATATCCTGATAAAGACATCCAAAAATCAATCAACAAATCACGGCGCAATCAGGAACATAGCTAATCTCGATCGAATTGAGCATCACAGTCCGAAAATATTCACAAAACCTAATTTCCTATTAATTCCTGTTCAACATCAACGCCAGAAAATTGAAATTACAACAAATTATTTATATATCTGACGCCGCTCGATAAATCTGTGTCTAACAACACTGAAAATGAAAAAAATAAATGAAAAAACAGTTAATTAATCACATGCAAACAACAGGTAAACTGACCGTCATTGGCGACGAGTGCGTGTGATCACAGCGATGCGAGAGAAATTTGAATCGGTGAATAAACTGGAAATATCTGAGCGAAGAGTTCGTGTGTGAGAGAGAGAAGTTGGAGATGTGATTATCAATTTATGAGTCTTGGAAATGAAGGATGAAAAGTGTGTGGGGTTTCCAGTTTTCTCTACAGTTAGATAACTGATGCGATTCTCTAGAAACGTGTGTTATATTTTTTTATTGGGAAATTTTAGGTGGATCGCAGAGAATTGGATCGAACCGCACAGGAGAGAAACCCGCTTTTTAGGCGTCCACGCGTTGCGTCATCACGTGAATTTACGGTTTTAGGTGACTGGCTGACTGTATATTATTAAATCCGTCATTTAATTTTTTTGGGCAAAATGACTTTAAAAATATTATAGACGATTTTTCTAAATAAATTATAAAGTGATATTTATGCTCAAGAATAACTCAAATGTTAAAACTTTAATTTACAACATCTCCAAGAATATGATGTTTCTTTTAATCTTCGTGCCAACTAAATTTCACAGTGGGATAGCAACTTTTTTTTTTTTTTTTTTAATATTTTGGGGATATATATGAAAATTCTTGATTGTTTCTTATATATGCAAAATTTTGAAAAACAATGAAATCTTTTCCCCAATTTGTTTAGGAATATAGGATATATAGGATACAAGATTTAGAGATTTTTTTTAAGAAAAAGGGAGGCAAATTCATATTCATGTATATAAGGATCATAATTGGATTTCCCATCTAATTCAAAATTCATAATTTCGTCAATTAATCAGTCACAGATCGATTGGCTAATTGCTTTGTCAGCTGACAAATATATTTGTTCTCGTAGATAAAATTAGCAATAATTGTGACAGAAAGTGTCAGTAATTTAATGTAATTTTTCCACAAACTATCAATTTATAAGAATGGTAAGTGTCAAGGTGTTATTAATTTAATAATTTCCATGCAAAAAGTTTCACATCCACTTCACACATGTGTTTTTGCTACAAATTATTTATCATTTATACGAGTGAGCATTTTCTACAAATAAGTATTACACAAATATTCTTATATTAATGGTATACACATAATGAAAATTTTGAATGTTCTATACACATTTTTTTTGAAAAAATAATAATTTATCTTATATACAAAATTAGATATTTAAAAAAAAAATCGTGTATTTTATGTGAAATTACCCCATATATTTATTTATGTAAATAGTCTTATCCTAATCAAACGGGAAAAGCATCAAATGGCGGCGCAAAGCATCCCACTCCCAAATTCCCCAACTGTCAATAACGACCGCCACTTCGCCAACCACCCCACCATCGCCCTCATCGAGAAATGCTCAAATCCGCGGCATCTCCGGCAAATCCACGCGCAGATGCTCCGCGCCGGCCTCTTCTTCGACCCCTTCTCCGCCAGCAAGCTCATCCAGTCCTCCGCCCTCTCCCACTTCTCCAGCCTCGACTACGCCCACAAGGTGTTCGACCAAATTCCCCAACCAAATCTCTTCTCCTGGAACGCCCTCATCCGCGCCTACGCCGCCCGCTCTCGGCCCCTCGATTCGCTCTCGATCTTCGCCCGCTTGCTCGAGGGGGAATGCGCCGAGAAGCCGAACAAATTCACCTACCCTTTCGTGATCAAAGCGGTTACTAAGATTGGGGATTTGAAGCTCGGGAGAGGGATCCATGGAATGGCGATCAAGGCCGGCTTCTCGTGCGATGTCTACGTCGCGAATTGCTTGATCCATTTCTATGCGGAGTGCGGCTGCTTGGACTTGGCATTGCGTGTGTTCTCCAATTTGGGGGAAAAGGATGTGATCTCGTGGAACTCGATCGTTAACGGGCTCGCGAATGGGGGGCGCGGGGAGGAGGCGATGGGGGTTTTTCGGGCGATGGAGGGGGAGGGGGTGAGGCCGAACGACGTCACGATGGTGGGGGTTTTGACGGCGTGTAGGAAGATGAAGGTGGATTTGAGGTTTGGGAAGATGCTGCATTCCTACATTGTGAAGAATGGGGTGGAACAGAGCTTGATCCTCTGCAACGCGATCCTCGACATGTACACGAGGTGTGGAGGCGTGGACGAGGCGAAGATTTTCTTCGATAAGATGGCGGAGAGGGACATTATCTCATGGACGACGATGCTGGTAGGGTATGGCAGCTTGGGGGATTTTGGGGCGGCGAGAGGACTCTTCGACTCGTTGCCTAGCAAGGATATTGCAGCGTGGAACGCGCTGATCTCTGCCTACGAGCAGAACGGGTGCCCTAAGGAGGCCGTGGCCATCTTCAACGAGCTGCAACGGAGCAAGACTGCGAAGCCGGATGAGGTCACGCTCGTCAGCACTTTGTCCGCGTGCTCGGAGCTGGGGGCGATCGAGTTAGGTAGTTGGATCCATGTTTATGTCAAGAAGGAGGGGATGAGGTTGAATTGCCACCTCGCGACGGCGTTGATCGATATGTATTCGAAGTGTGGGGATTTGGAGAAGGCGCTCGACGTCTTCCACTCGGTCGAGGGCAAGGACGTCTTCGTCTGGAGCTCAATGATTGCCGGGCTAGGTATGCACGGGTGCGGCGTCAACGCAGTGGAGACGTTCGAGAGGATGTTGGAGGAGGGCGTCGAGCCCACGGCGGTCACCTTCACGAACTTGCTCTCGGCCTGCAGCCACTCGGGGCTTGTCGAGGAGGGGAGGGCGTTTTTCGAGAAGATGGAAAAGGTGTACAAAATCGCACCCGGGGTCGAGCACTACGCGTGTATGGTGGATGTCTTGGGGCGGGCTGGGATGCTCGAGGAGGCGATGGGGATGGTGAAGGCGATGCCAGTTTCGCCCGGGGCCTCCGTGTGGGGGGCCGTCCTCGGGGCGTGCCGGCTCCACAAGAACGTCGAGATGGCCGAGGAGGCGTGGGCCCGCCTCCACGAGATCGAGCCACGGAACCACGGGGCGTACGTGCTTTTATCGAACATCTACGCGAATTCGGGTTTGTGGGAGAAGGTGTCTGAGGTGAGGAAGAGGATGAGAGAGGTTGGGCTCAAGAAGGAGCCAGGATGTAGCTCTGTTGAGGTGAATGGTGTTGTGCATGATTTTCTAGTGGGAGATAACACACACCCTATGTGTAAAGAGATATATTCAAAATTGGGGGAAATTGGAGAAAAAATTAAGTGTGAAGGGTATGAGGTGAAGAGATCTGAGGTGCTGCAAATGGTGGAGGATGAGCTTATGCAGGAGAAGGCTTTGAATCTGCATAGTGAGAGGCTGGCTCTCGCCTACGGGCTCATCGCGCTCGACCCGACAAAGTCGAGGCGGATTCGGATCGTGAAGAACCTTCGCGTCTGCGAGGATTGTCACTCTGTGTTTAAGCTCGTGTCGAAGGTTTATGAGAGGGAGATCGTGGTGAGGGATCGGTATCGGTTTCACCATTTCAAGGAGGGGGCTTGCTCTTGTAATGACTATTGGTGAAGATCGATTTATGGTTTGTATTCCTTTTTGAGTTATCCCACTATTAATGGCTCATTCCAGAAAAGGAAATCTTTTTCACTTGAAAAATTGTTCAGTTTTAATAAGCTCCACCATTTTACAAAAATATTATTCTCATTCTACTTGAAAAAATGAAATGAGCCATTAATAAGTGGACGGAGGGAATACTTAGATTAAACTTCCCTTATTCTCACCCTCCCACTTGCAATGCAATATGTTTTTTAGGAATTGTAATTTAATGGAGAAGTTTAATATATTAAATCGAATAATATCTAATTAGGTATTAATATTGCATATATTTTTCGTGATAACACGAAACGAAACGTTGATTGGAGTATCACATGCTTATCGTTCGGCTATTCAAGTTGCACATTAGCTGACTAGGTTTTCTGACTCTATTTTGGGTAATATCTGTTTGGACTCGCGATTTTCCTCCTCGGCCGAAGAATGTCGTTTTCGTCGATTCAAAAACAAAATATTGCATATATTTAGATACATAACGAACATCTTGTTTATACCTCATGGTCGAGCATCATAGCTCGACTCAATTACGACGAATGGCTGGAAGGCGAGGCGCCCCATCTTCGACGCCTTCGAGCAGTCTGTATTAAGTAAAAAGAGCAATGGAGATTTGTAGTTTATACAGTTGAGCAGAGAGATCAAAAGGGAATTGATTCTGAAAATGCAAATTCACACATTATTGACATAAAGAAAAAGACATAATCAAGATTCTAAAACATTGTTTCAAAACTCAAAATCATGAATGCTGCTGGCTTTGATACAGCAGCAGTTCACACATTTTGAGTCAAAACATATTATATTATGTCTCTATATATCAGATTTCAAAAAACAGTATATCAGACGAGTGCAGCAAACGAGCTTCTCACTGCAACAAGTATTTTTGTATCCAAGCTTGATGATACATCCACCTGAAGAAACGCGAAAAACTTCAATTTTCCACATCGTATTCAAGAATCCGACACGGGAAATTCTTATGTACGCGTACATATACTACACACATCCATCAAGCATATAATATATACACACTAAAGAAAGTTATACCTCCGAAAAGGGTGGTTTCTGTGCTCGACTGAGTGTCAGCCGATCTTGGCAGATGATGCGAGAAGCCCCATCTGTTCGGTAAGATTATTCAAACTCTTCAGTCTATCCCACTCGCTCTCTAGTTCGATCAACTGGTCCGTGCTCATTTCATGTCCCAGATCGATGGTATTTATCTCGTCTGTATTCTCGATAAGGGGGCTGGGGCTCTCAGGAAGGAATTGTTCCCAGAATACATCGTTTATACCAGGCAGCTTATGAATATCATCACTTATACCGGGCAGCTTATGGATATCTTCATTTATACCCGGCAGCTTAGGAGCATCGTCACCCATGCCTGCCAGCTTATGAATGTCATCAAGCAAGATGTCAACATCGTAATCTTCCAAAGGTTCATCTGTCGGAGGAGGTATAGGGGCATCAACGAACCCGGGAAGTGCATCGACAGGACAGAAATGCTCTGACCCCCCCTTGAATGGCCCGTTAGGTAGGTCGATACTATTTCCTTGACTGATTCCTTGTGTCGGGATGAAATCGGGTACCCCTGCGCTTGCCTCTGGAAAGAGAGGATTGTGAGCACTAGCATGCGTCAGACACGAGGAGGATTGGACCTCGGATAGGGCGGATGTATTGGGTAAAACCTCTGAAAGAGTTACTCCCGATATTCTACTGGATGAACTACTGCTATCTAATAAGTCGGAGGGAGAATGCGAGCTATCTATCAAGAAACCGTTAGGATTGCCCAGTTTAGCCTCGGGCCTATTTGATGTGTTAATTTTCATGATCTGTCTCACCATCGCCTTTGCAGCTTCATTCATCAAAGGCTGGTATTTGACAATCTGTCCATCAGGCGACGTGATACTCAACTTGCGAGCTAAGCTTTCTTCGTCCTGATTAGGTAGTCTCCGTTTCTTGTTAGCACCAGAAATATGTCTACCGTTGTCATTCTGCTGATGCACGAGCTGTGACACAAAGCCTGGGCTTTGCATAGCTTTTGCAAGGAACGACATCATTTGTGTCTGTCGCTGCTCCATTACATGAACACGCTGACCAACAGTCTGCAACTGACTGTCGGTCGACTGTTGCTGCTGCCTCAACCTAACAAGTTCCTGCATGAGCAGATTCTTATCTCTCTTCAACCTTTCCACCTCTTCCTCTATCCCAAATTTACCAACCTCAATGCACGACGGGACAGAGGGATTCTGAACTTGAACAGTTTGCTGTTGCCCTTGTGCATGAGACGCTTTACGCCTGTTTATGGTTTTCAGTAAATGTTTTCGGCCTCTAAGAAAACCCTCATTGGCAAACTCCCATCGGTCGGGATCAACTTTCCTGAATCCCTGATTGACAACAGAAGGGGGCAAACTATAAAAGAATTACTGAGGTTCGACAAACACCAAAAACCAAGATGATAAAATCGCAAAATCCTTAAGCACCAAATCCTACAAATTCGATGAACAAACTGATAACATAACAGCAGTCTCACCCAATGCTTTCAAGAACCACATAAAACCAGATCATTTTTCTACTTCAGCAGTCTTTACTTACAGCTACAAATTGGAACCTCAATTAGAAACGAAAATCCTTTGTTTGTTTATAACAAGATTTAACCTCAATCAACATGTAACTCATTCCTTCTAAACTAAACAGCAGAAAATCGGAACTGCTTCTACAAAGCCGAACTAACAAAAACACTGAGCTCAGACGCAAAAATTCATACCAATTTCCACATCTTCAATTACCTTTTCTATACCCCAATTTTTATCCATAGCAGTCTAGAAGAAGATGCTTACCTAAATACTTTTTCCAAAACGAAACCTAATATGTAAATAGTCATTTTCTAGTTCATACATCAGGCAGCTTCAATCAACACGAAATCACTACTTCTACACTAAACCGCCAAAAAGGGAAATGCAGAATACTGAGCTCAAACAACAAAAAACACCACCAATTTCCAGCATCTCGATCAAATTTCAAAATTCGCGAAATCATAAAGGCAAACTGCGCATTCTCTACTCCAATTAAAAACACTCATCAAAAACAAAAAGGTAGAGAAAGAAAAAAACTAACATAAGTATTCAGCTGGCGAACGAAGCTGGAGAAATTATTGTGCTTGAAATACTTCGGCAGAAGGTCCCTCGCGAATTCCGGCACGTTCCAGACGACGAAGCTGTTGTTGTTCTTGCTCCACGACACCACCGCATCCGTCGCCGGATCATCCACCATGTCGTAAGTCTTGCTCAGGAACGGCGGCGGCGACGTCGCCGTTGAAATCGCTCCGCCTCCGGCATCCATATCTACTGAATCACAGACTAACAGGAAAATTGAGAGAGAGATAGAGAGAGAGAGCTTGAAGAGAGAGAGAGGAGAGAGAGAGGTATGGGGGCGGGATAGAAGAAAGAGGAAAGCGCTAGAGATGTGTGCGAGAATGTGTGTGTGTGTGTGTGTGTGTGAGAGAGAGAGAGAGAAAAGTGATGGGCTTAATTTTTTACTGACAGTAACGGGATCGAGAAAAATGGAACCCCAGAAGCCTCCATGAAAACTGTTGATTTGCGCCACTAAATCTCATTATTATTTTCTCGGTTTAATTAAATACTGACTTTTATCATTAAACGAATTAGTAATTTTGTTTTCGACCATAATAATCACATAAATACATAATCCTCTTTGACACATTAATGTTGCTTAGTGACAGTTCCATTTCATAGAGTGTAGGTTAAATGTAATTTGATAAATGTGGTGAAATTTCGATAATTGTTGTATTAGGATATAAAATTGGCACCAGAATATGGGATCATTAATTATTTATAGGGTAAACTGCAAATTAAATCATGAACTTTACCCCATTTTGCAATTTTAACATGATTTTTTATCTTTGCAATTAAATACACGAACTTTCAATTTTTTGCAATTATAACATGGGTGTTTTTTTCGGCGAACGGAAAATCGTGTCAGCACCGATTTTGTCCTACGTGGACGTTAAAAATGCCACGTCAAAACGACGTCGTT
>JAYJMF010000020.1:861478-893294 GCA_036873715.1 Salvia sclarea
GACATTCAAGTTAGGAAATAACAATTATTGAATATAAATTTAACTTAAAATTTAAAATAAACTAATTTTATATAATAATATAACACTTAAAACTACTAATTTTGCCTTTGTGTGGGTGGCCATAATGTGGCTGTTTAGCATCACTCATTATTTAATTCAGCTCGGTTTCAAAACCTAGATTGGTCCGATCCGACATTTTAAACACTGAAACCTGAATTATATAATTACATTTTAGATTCAAATAATTGGATACTGATTTTGAAATAAAGTTATAAAGAAAATACACTCTTCATCCCACCAATTTTGTTACAGTTTTTTTACTTTTTCGGGCCATCCCGACAAGTTAGTTATGTTTTCTTTCTTGCACAATTTCGGTTAATATATATTCTTATAACCACTTTATACTACTTTTCATTTCTTTTTAAATTATGTGTCTAAAAGAAATTTAACAAACTCTCCGAAAGTATATTTCAATTCCAATTTTTCATTTTTTCCAATTCGGTTCGATTCCGATCCTAACTTCTCAATAATTATAACTCGCCACGTCATCTTCTTTTAAAAAAGATTAAAAAAAATAATCCGAATTAGGCTCCATTCTCGCTCAAGCAAAAATCAGTATAAACTTTTACCAGAAAAGGAAATGGAACAATCCAAAAAAAAAAGCGGGACAAGAAAAATGGGGCGAAGGGAGTACTATTTTTTTTTTTACTTTTTCGAGCCATTCCGACGAGTTAGTTACGTTTTCTTTCTAAAACATTTTATTGTTTATTATTTGCACAACTTTAATTAATATATATTCTTATAATTACTTTATGCTACTTACCAAATCATATATTTCAATCCCAATTTTTCAATTTTTTCAATTCCGAATCTGGCTCTCATTCCAACTCAAGCAAAAATCCGATCCGAAATCCGATACTGACGCGACCGAAACATTTTACAGGGTCGCACACGATCGGGCAGGCGCAGTGCGCGACGTTCCGCGACCGGATCTACGGCAACGAGAGCATCGACGCGGACTTCGCGAACACGCGGCGGCGCAACTGCCCGCAGACGGGCGGCGACGGCAACCTTGCGCCGCTGGATCAGGTGACGCCGAACGCCTTCGACAACAACTACTTCAGGAATCTGCAGCAGCAGACGGGGTTGCTGGCGTCGGATCAGGTGCTCTTCAGCGGCGGATCCAGCGACGCCATCGTGCTCGAATACGTCAACGACGCCGCCGCCTTCGCCGCGGATTTCGCGGCGGCGATGGTCAAAATGGGGGACCTCCAGCCGTTGACCGGCGCCGCCGGGAGCGTTAGGGTTACTTGTGGTACGGCCAATTGATTTTGATTTTTGAGAGATTGGGGAATTTTTCTAAAGGGAGGAATTTAATTTATGTCTCGTCTTCGCGCGCGCCGTTTTTGAATAATCTCGTTGTTTATTTAGTGTTCTTTGTTTTTTGCATTATGTTGTTGTTTATGTGAAAGTGTGTATTGGGTTTTCGACACTTCAATAATATAGTGCCTTTTTTTTGGGGAATATATTTGTTTTTATCGTTCTTTTGCCTTATTTTCTATTCGTGAGATTTTACTTTTATAATAATAATAATAATAATAATAATAATAATAATAATAATAATAATAAGAGGCACATTTCTATCAGGTCGGAGTACCATTCACCAATACGCGTAGTACCATTTCATATTAAATAGAGTACTACTTAAAACACAGTTCATTCATATAGAGTACCAATATATATTGAATAAAGTACCGATTCAAATAACATGAAGTACCGCCGGTTAGGCCGGCCTGACAGAAATATTTGTCTAATAAGGGAAAATTGCCAAACAAATCACGAACTATACCCTAAAATGCAATTATAACACAATTTTTGGATCTTGACAATTAAATATATGAACTTTCAATTTTTTTGCAATTAGGACTCAAGCCATTTTTTCGGTGGGCGGAAATCCAACCCAGTACTAATTTTTCCAACCTGGATTTAAAAAATTTCATGTGAAATGACGTCGTTTCTCACAAAAAACTGACGACGAGTCAAATTTCCGTCCTCCAAAACAATTGCTCAAGTCTTAATTGCAAAAAATTGAAAATTCGAGTATTTAATTGTCAAGATTCAAAAGTCATGTTGTAATTGCATTTTTTGGATATAGTTTTCGTAGAAATATGACTCACGTTATTTCTCTATACGAGATATACATAAAGATTAAAATGTTTTTTTCTTTTAAGTGGATAAACAAAATGAATTAAAAATAAAAGAATATATACAAAGTAGATTAATTGGGACATGTCTATAAGACTAGAATACAGTTTGCTCGTTTGGTTTTATGTCGAATATATATTTGAAATCATATTGCTAGTTACATAGCTATAAACAGATATAGTGTTATCTTTTTATTTTTCCCTTTTTGATGACCCAATGTGGTGAATTGGGCCAATATATTATGGGATCAGAAAAATAGGATCTAACTGAGACTAAATTATTAGGCCTGGTTGCTTAATTTGGTTGGGCCATATCCAAGCAAAGAATATACTATATAGAGTTCATTTGTCTCAAATTATAGTAAGAAATGTTTGTTATCAAATTTAGGATACAACAATTAAAGCATGTGAATCTTTTCATAATTTAATAAATCTTAGTAAACATGAAAGTAAGCAAATGTACTAAAACATGATAATTTAGACAGTAATGTATTAAGCCTAAATCTTGATATTTTTATATCGATAAAATTATCTTTAGTTCAACTATTCAATTGTAGCACGACGCATAAAAGATGTGCTGAGAAGATCAAATAGTATTTTTTTTAAATAAATTATTATCAAGTTGTTGATGATGTATTTCTATTAAATCTATTAAGTTAAAATGGAACAGGATGAATCCATATTTATTGCTATTTTTAGGACAAGCATATTAATGTTATTTAACTCATAGTACTAAATAAGTTCACTTAGTTGTCACCCCAATTTTAGCCCTAGTCTTATCTACAACTTCGATTTCGATCCTTATCTAAAATTTTAATTTCGATATATATACATAGCCTTCACTCATTCAATATTTACTTTAATTTCATCTCTGTCAATTAGTTTTTCTAATTATTATTATGGTATTTGTCCCTTCTATAATTCTATTGTTGGACTTTTTGATCGGTATTTAATATTTCCAGTTATCCTTTCATTTGACTTGAGCTCATTAAATCTCTAAACCATAGGATTATATTACAATTATGGCGCACAATCTATACTAATTATGAAATAAATATTTCCAGTTTGATTATCATGTGATTGGCTTTTGAGATGCCGCCAAACCAATTTTTTTTTTCTCTATGTTTTATTTAAAAAAGATTTAATTTCTTTGAGATTATTTGTAAAGAAAATTCACAATGGAGGAAATCCAAATTCAAATTAGATCCTAGCTCAAAATTCACAATCCTAATCGAAAGTTGGATTTTTGGTATCGGATATTATAATTCATAAACCCATAATGTTAATTCAACTCTGACATTACTAGTGCAGTTATATTTGTGTGCAAATATTCTTACTATAAATATCTCAATGGTATCGTAAAGAAAAAGAGCTAACCGACATTTTGATATTTAATTTTCTATTTTAACAAATTACGTTGATTTATCATCGCTCCTAAATTATTATAAAAGTATTAAATGCAAAAAAAAAAAAGGTATAACTATCATTTTTGAGATCATAATCATAATATAAAGGGCCATTACATTATTCGAAGTAAATAATCATTCTTAGACTGAACTTTATTTTTTGTGAAAGAGAATGAACTTTTATAATCATTAATTCTGAAGCAATTATTATAGTGATGGATACTTTTATCGACTTTAAGGATATGTAAAATATATGTCATTTTTTGCTACTTGAGTGGCAATAAATGTGTATATATATATATATATATACCATTGGAATGGCTAACTTATATCGTAAATACAGCTTCACGTAATTAGGGGTGTATACGAATTGAATCGAGCCGAAGACCAACAAGTTCAATTCGAACTTAAAATTGAGCTCGAGCTCGACTTAAAAATCTTATATTGAGAGCTCTATTCGGTAAGTATTCTTTTATAGTATATTCGAGCTTGAGCTCGAACTCTAAGTTGAGCTGGACTTAATATTTTTAAAATTATATTCTTAAAAAAATTATATTTATAATAGGAATATTTTTTATATTTATATATTGTCATGTTAACAACTTAGATATATGTAAAATGTGCATTAAAATATATATTAATGTTCACAAGCTCGTTCGGAATATTAAAGTACTATGCATATAAGTTTTATTCTAAAACAAAAATAAAACAAATGAGATGTGTTTGTGGGCCCGGCCAGCTTCCCTACCAAGCAAACTCAAGATTGATCACGGATATTCTAAGTTCCAAACCAAAATATTAAAGATTAATAAACCATAATAAAATAACTAATCCCACAATTATTTTAATTAGCATAGTTCGGAAGTATGCATGAGATAAAGATTAATAAACCATAATAAAATAACTAATCCCACAATTATTTTAATTAGCATAGTTCGGAAGTATCTAGATCTCATGCACAAATATTCTATAAAAATGACATTCAATAAAATACAGCAATATTTTATTATACGTACAATATAAAATAATATCGTACATTTTTTAGGGTGCAGAAAATTCGACGACTTTTTTGTCCCATATTTATTAAGTCTTTCCTTGACGTCAAATTCAAAATTGGAAAGTGGGTGTAACACGTCTGCTTAACTTTCCAACGTGCAATATTAATTTAAAATTACCAAGATTGTATCATTGCACGAATTTAGTATTACCAAAACCTGCATCACTGGTCTTTTTTATTTTCTTTATTTATTTTATATGGCGCCTACTTTCTAGCGTGACAAAAAAAATTCCATTAATACAGACAAATTTTAGATTTCCCGTAAAAAAATTTATTCGATTATTTATTTTTTTCTTTTGTCATTTATTATAAGTGGTTGTTATCTATACTTATACAGCAAGTCGGCAAGCACTCTGCTAATAGGCCTTTAAAGATGAGACATGAAATTTGGAAATAGATAATAATCATAAATCACATTTTTATCTTATCAATTTTCTTACAAGAAATGATACTACTTAATTAGATAGTTGGATACAACCCTCCTTATAATTAGGCCTATTTTTTAAAAATATTTTAAATATATAGACTTGTTTCTATAAAAGATAATACTAATTCTAAAATTCATTTATTAATAGGATCTTATCTAATTTTATTCAAATTAGCTGTAATTCACAGTCAAAGAATAATATGAGTATAATGAAAAATTTAGTTGTATAAATACACATATAAATTTAAAATATAAAGTAAACTGAGGTTTGTGGAGATGTTTTATAAATGATTCACATATTATGTGTTGAAGATCCAAATTTAGATTTAGACTTTTAAGTAGAAAACACACGTTCAAATTATGATCTAAAATAGTATAAATGGAAAATAGGGAAAACGAGAAAAATTAAAATGAGAGAAACATTTGAAGGTGGGGTTGGCGCAGTTTGCGAGATCCGAGGCACCGAGGATAAATTTAAAATTAAAACTATAGTCTATATTTATATAAACAAATAATGATAAAATTTAAATCAATCTATAAGTAACACCCCATTTTCGAAACGTTTCAGTCAATATTTTATATTTTAAATTATGGCAAACTCTTACGTCCCAAATTTGAGTATAACTCGAAAATTGATAAAAATATATAATTTTGTTGACCTCAAGACTAAATCTTGTTACAAATTTTGGGGCATGGATATGTTACAAAATATCTTATAGTGAATTGATTGAAATGTGATGGACCTATCATAGAAAAGGCAAATTTCCAACATGGATAGACTATTTTATTTTATTTTCTTTGATTTTGATTTTTTTTTTTTAATTGAATGCCGCCATGAGGTGTGGATGAATCCCATGATTATGGACTCTTGTTCGAGTATAAGTGTTCACAATTTTATTAGCAAATTAGCACACAACAAAACCAATCCCAAATTGTTAATATCAATATATATGGAATTCCCATGATGTGACACCTAAATAAGACATAGATCTCTTTCGAGAAAAAAAGAAAAAACAAGATACAAACTCTGTGATTGTGGACGTGGTATCGTAGGATCGTAGACTTTGTAATTATTGAGATAACTGCAAATTAAATCACGAACTTTACATGAAATTGCAATTATAACACGAATTTTGAATCTTTGCAATTATATATACGAACTTTCAACTCTTTGCAATTGGAACTCAAGCCATTTTTTTTCCAAATCACAATCTTCATCAAATCGAACCTCAGTCTACCTCGTTTCTTGTTGCAACTTTGATGTAGGCCCTAATATGGATCATTCGCTCCATTATATCAGCGCTTCACTTCGGTTTTTGTTCGCCGGAAAAATGACTTGAATCTCAAATGCAAAAAAAATGAAAGTTCGTGTATTTAATTGCAAAGATTCAAAAATCGTTTTATAATTGTAATTTCAGGTAAAGTTCGGGATTTAATTTACAATGATCCCTATTTTAATTTTACAAGAATTTTGACAGTATTTTGCCCAATTGGGGATTTAGGGTTTAAACATTGCCCTATTTGGCTATTGCCCTTTTCGAAGCATAGAAATCCAAATTTGAAGTATTTGGAGGTTTCCAACATGGCTGGAGCTGACGAAGATGATGATTACATGGGAGACCTCTCCCAGTTTATACCACCAGAGATTGCTCAATCTTCATCAAAAAAGGTATTTCCTTACTGCGCGAGTTCATTAAGCCTTCCAATTTCGCTTTTTCAATCCCTAATTCCAGAAATTCGCAAGAGCTGAAACCCTTGTCAATTGCTTGTGCTTAATTTGATGTTACCTTTCCCGATTGTTCTTCATTTCCACGGATTTGGATGATACATTTACTAGCTTCGTTTGAAAATTGCAAATTTCTCGAGAATCTGGGGAATTGAGTTATCAGCTTGTTCCTCATTTTCACGGCGCTGCGCTCCATTTGGATGATACATTTACTAGCTTAGTTTAAAAACTGCAAATTCCTCTAGAATTTGGGGAGTTGAGTTATCAGCTTGTGATGTATTTAGAGGATTGATTCGCTTACTTAAAAATTGAAAGTTCTTTGATGAATCTGTTCATTTTATGCATTCATGTAAAGATTTCAATTTTTTTACACAGGATCCTAGTAGTAATGTTGTAGTATCGAAATCTTCTTCAAGCAAGAAATCGAAATTCCAAAACTGGCAGGAGCAGAGGAAGCTCGACCGGAAAAGGAAGCAAATCGAAGAGGATAAGCAAACATTAGAAAATGCATGTTCTGCGATCCCACAGTCTAATATCGGTTTCAAGCTGTTGAAGCAGATGGGCTACACTCCTGGCTCTGCATTGGGCAAAGAGGGCTCCGGGAGGGCTGAGCCCGTTTCTCTCGAGATCAGAAGGGGTCGGGCTGGAATAGGCACAGAAGATCCGGAGGTGGCGAAGACGAGGAGAGAGAGGGCGAAATATGAGATGAATAAGAGGCGAGAGAGCGAGATGATGGAGATTTTCGGGAGTCATCAGAAGGAGCGGTGGAAGGGGAGGAGAATCGTGGTGAACTTCAAGAAGGCGGATGCTGCGTTGGCGCAGCTCGAGAATAGGGAGGTTGAGGTGGAGAAGAAGGAGGAGGGCGACGAGGAGAAGGAAGGGGAGGAGGAAGAGGAAGACGAGATCACAGAAGAGGTACATTTTGTTTTGTTTCTGTATGTGCATCGAGTTTCTTGTGAATGACATGATCTGCTTATTGTTCTTGAAATGGTGCGCAAGATTTGCTTTCTTGTATGTATAATTTGGAATTCGTGCTTAATGAGCTTCTTGTTGGCGACGTGAACGAGATATTAAGCTCTCGAATCTGTTTGTGCATATTGAGTTTCTTGTGAATGATATGATCTTCTTATTGTTCTAAAGTTGAAATTCATGCTTTCTTGTATGCTATAATTTGGAATTCGTGCTTGATGAGCTTCTTGTTGGCGATACGAACAAGTTATTAAGCTCTAGAATCTGATTTTTTGGATCTTGTAACGTTTAAACTAGGCCGTTAACGATACCTAGTTTTGGTTTGATGCAGGACTTGCTAAATGTATTGCTGAAGCTACGAGACGAGTTCAATTACTGTCTCTTCTGCGGATGCCAGGTAAACAAAATCGCTCGATTTTGATATCAAAATGCTGATTTCTTGTAGTTGCATCGTTTACTTGCTCACCTCGAAACATTTTTCAGTACGAGACGATGGAGGCCCTCGAATCAAACTGCCCTGGGATCAATGAAGACGACCACTAGATTCAACGCCTGCAAAATTCTTACGACAACTTTCATGATTCGTTTCTTGGCTCAACGGATGCTCGTGGCCGGACTCCTTCCTGTCGAACATGGGAAGCTAGATGGGACGATGCATCCGAGAGCGAGCTCGAGCCCGAGCTCGAGCTTTACTTATTGAATCCATTTATGGAGCTCGAGGAGATCAGTAAATGGTCTAATTACTATAGAAGCCGATCTCTGTTGTGTAAAAAATTTGGGTTGAAAACTTGAAATGATGAAAATTTCAATTTTTCACCATGTTTTGTTTCGGAATTCTTGATCACAACCGTTCAAATTCATCTGAAGCAGGCATAATCATTTCAGAATTCCAATCATCCATTTCTGTCACAATTTGCCAAAAAGAAACACACAAAGTCACAAAATGATGGATACTTTTATAAAAAATATCTAAATTTACCAGTAATTACAATGCTACCACATTCTTGCTTTTCTTGTCAAACTTTACTCCCGAATAGAAAGAAAATTCGTTTGCATTCATACTTACTCCCTAAATTAGCACCTCTCGATATTTTTAGATTTGGAACAATATACTAAACTAACCAATTTGAAGATAAAGTGGATAATATAATCACACTTTCAGAAAACTTGAAATACTATTGTGGCGTCATCTCCGTCAAGATCCCGCCAATTACACTTTTTACGTGTTACGCGGCTCAATGCAAACGTGTTGTTTACACGATTTCACTCAAAACAACATACTTATACAATTATGGTTACACGGTTTTTTCCAGGTTAAAACCGTGTAAAACTTAGTAAGGGCATTAAAATATATTAGGTCCGGATTGGTTATAATTTCAAACTTTTTCAAAACTAAGATTATATTTTCCGCTTTCTTTTTAAGATTGGTTATTTTCACATTTGACCCTTTTAGTATACTCCTTCCGTCTCATTCTCCTTGTCTCATTTTCGTTTTTGGCAAAAAGTTACTCACAAAAAATATGTGGACCCCATATATATATACTACACTATCTCATATTCATCGAACTCCACTTTCTTAATCTCCGTGCCAAGAAATCGGGCAAGAAAAATGAAATGAGTGTAAAAAGGAAATAGGATAAGAAGAGTGGGACGGAGGGAGAGTAATATATTTGAGATATTTTCGTTGAACATAAAATAGGGTGCAATTTGTATTTCACTATTTTAATATATTTGAGATATTTTCGTTGAACATAAAATAGGGTGCAATTTGTATTTCACTATTTTTCCCACTAAAAACAATATAAATAAATAAATAAATAGTCGGATACAGATCTAAAAGCAGCCGACCTCCACCGCAAAAACCGCGGCCGCAGCCGACAGCCTTCGCCGGTGAATAGAAAAATCTCCGGCGCGGCGGCTCCGCTCTTCGCGCGGCGGCGCCACCGAAGTTGGTGCCACGTCAGCGCGAGTTCGTGAAAACAACTGCGGTGATTTGGGGCCCACATGAGCTGTTATGGTTACAATTGTGGCAGTTAATCGTACAAGCAGATAAGATATTTATTCTTTCATATTTTTATCCTTTTTTATTCCCTCCAATCGACACGCGACACGTGGCCTGCTCCCGTGGGCCCGCCCTAGCTTATCCTTTTGCCCATATAGGTTATACAGTTATGTAAAATATTTCAAGTTTTTAGCCATCGCCTTTTTTTTTTTTTTTTTTTCTTTTCAATTTTGTTACGAGCTAGTGAGTTTTGATCAATTGTATCTCAAATTACAGAAAAATTATGTATATCTAACCTCGAATAAAAATTAATTATGTTTGTGAGAATAAATGCCGTCGTATATTGAAATATTACTATTGTTATTTCATAATTGAAAGACATATTTAAGGACCTAGAGTTAATTAATTAACAGTTAACTGATCGAAATCGAGATATATTATCGTGCCTATTTAGTTTTTGATAATATTTAAGTTGTTAATAGTTAATATACCGTATACATTGGATACAATTAAAAATGTAGGAGAATAACTATAAAGAAAGATGGAGGTATTTTATGGTACAAAATTGATGTGCAGATATATGTACAATGAAAATTTAATGTTAGTATTTTTTATGTCAAGAAAAACTTGTACAAGATATGAGCCTTCGAAATTTATTACTACTACAATTTATTACCAGGCTATTTGCAATTGCTGGGACATGATCGCACTCTTCTTTTTTTTTTTTCAATTTCGAAAATCAAGTTTTTTTTTTTTGAAGTGTTTTTAGTGCTCTTGTTAATTTTCGAGCATATTGAAACTATCGAGGAACAATGGATGATATTAAAAATAATACAAATACATATACATTAACCAAGTTGATTATACAGAAACCAATATTTAAATTAGTAAAAAAAAAAAAGTTAGCTATATCTCGAGCTCTTTGGTTATGTCATTATTAACTAAAATTTAATTACTGAAATGAGAAAACAACAATATATAGTGCGTGAAACCATATGATATTTTTTGACTTTTTTATATTAAATCCAATAAACATGTTTGACTATGATATATGACTTTTCCTTTTGAGTTAATGTTGTATATAAAACTATTTTAGTTGCTTTGAATGTTAGGTATTTCATCACATATGAAATTAAATGGGTACTTAGGTATTCTTTTATCCATCCATTGATTCAAGTGGTCATAGATATGTGTTCATGCACAATAGTTAATTATTATTGTGCCAAACTTTATTCGACGAGAGAGTTGTGGCGCAGACAATTTTTATAGTTTGAAGAAAGAATTTTTATATCTTCGTGTGATTTGACAAATAAAGTCAAGTTTAATGAATGACTTGAATTATCAACTAAATACAGGTTGAAATAATATTAAGGATAAAACCAAACTAAAAATAATTTAAATGCAATTAGTTGACTTGAGTGTTGATTTTCTCGAGTTTATAAATTAGAAACATATTAGCAAGTCACCTTGCCGGTCTCTCTTTCTTGGAAAATGTTTGAAAAATATTATTTATTTATTTTATAACGTCTCTGAAATTTAAAATTCTCATATTGATAATGAAAATATATCTGAAAATTGTTATGTATCAATATTCAAATGAGCTTTGCTGGGCTGCAAATTTTAAGACAAAACAAACATACTATATTAAAAAAAAAATGCGTGAATTAATCGTGACATATTGCATATTTATGCGTGAATCATTGTGACATATTGCATAATTATGTGTAACTAATATTTATTAAAAATATTATCATAAAAAATATACTAAACATAAATAACCATTAATGTATGTGTTGAGTTGGATTTGGATCTGAACATCAATTAAAGCTAAATCTAAGAAAAAATAACACAACCTGTGTAGAAATACATTTCTATCGGAAAGATGAGAAGAATTCAAGATGAAATTTAGAAGCCTAATAAGTCTTAATTTGAACATTTTGGACCTCCCAAATTTAGGCTTGTCATAAAATTATCTATATCAATATGCATAAAAAACGACATTAATATCGTAGGATATATTTTTATTATAACCATTTCCCAGTGAATATATACTATTAAAAATCGCATATGTAATAATAATATTCGTAAAGTCACAAAAACAAATCACAAAATTGATAGTCACTATCGGATGAACTATACTCAAGAAATTCCATGATAATTGAATGTTTCGAAACGACATTTTAATTAAGTCTTAGTTTAATTAATTAAGTGACTCAATAGTCAATAATAGCTTTCAATTTATGCATCTATTTATTGATCATTAAGAGTAATCCCCATTGATAGCTTATCGAATTCAATTATTTACTTTAGTTATCATATTTGAATAAGTCCAACCACTTGGATTGCCATGTGTCTTGTCCAATATTACAATTTCTACCATTATTTTGGTACACTTATTTTAACTCAATTTTGATATATTAGTTACTACTTATCAATTAAAGATTAATATCGTAAAACACACCGTTTTTAGTCACTCACTTGATTTACACAAACCTTTAAAATTTAAAATAAAATATATTAACTTCACTTTTTTTTTTTCACTCTCGAAATTGAATTTCCTCCAAGTCAATCTTGAATTGGCAAAATCCAAATAATATGGCAATTTAAACTACATTATATTAATCAAAACGATGTTGATGGATAGCAAATCACAAATTTTAAAAATCCATGTTGGCTCAACCACATATTTTGAAATATTGGGTTAAGTAGTCCAACATTTTGTTGGTCATTTATGAACTTTTATTTTGGTTTATCACCTTCATTGGCCACGTGAAATTAATTATCAGTAAATAGGTCTTGGATTTATTTAAGTTTCACCCATTTATTCTTCTTTTGTTTTGTCCAAATGAATATTTCATTTTATATCTATCAATTGTTACGAGTATATATGTCGTCGATAGCACATTGTTGCTAAGGTTTTGTTTAACACTTTGTTGACATTGATATTTAAGTGTTTTAATTAGCAATATTAACTTTCTAAAACCAATAGTTAGAAAATAGTAATATTTTGTTCGATATTACATTATAAATTCATCAAATTCAAAACCACTAATGAACGCAAAAACAAAAACGAATGAACAAATATTTTTAATTAATTATGAAGATAGAATTATCAAATTTCCATTGCTAAACTCGGATGTGATTTTATAAGATATAACTGCAAAATTGTCGGTCCAAATCAAGCATAGGAGGAATGTCTTTTCAGAGATTTTTCTATTTTCCTAAATGAAAAAATTATTTTCCCAATTTTCTTTTTTGAAATTACGATGCAGCCACATCCGAGATAAAATACAGAAGCATCTTACCAATTAAATCGAATTTCATTGTCACCGAAAAATCAATTTCTAACTATATTTAATTATTTTGTCATTATTGTTATTACCCATTTTGAACTGAGAGCAGATATAAACAGTCTATTGCAAAAAAAATGTATAGATCGTTTTTCATTAAATCTAATTAAATGCGCGTATTGGCATTATTATTACTTAATGCAATTTACTAGATAAAATATTGGTTAAGTTTATTGTTTATAGAAACAATTGCTGATATCTTTAGGAATTTTCAATGGATTGAGTATTGATTTTTATATATTGTGATGATTTTTTTCTACTACTTACAGATAAATTTACTGGTTAAGTTTATAGAAACAATTGCAGATATCTTAGGAAATTTCAATTGACAAAGTATTATTTTTTAAATATTGTGTCGAGTTTCCTACTAATTACAGTTTTAAGTGATGAAATTGACTTGTGGTAATAATACGACTTCATCCATCCCAAACTAATGAATTATAGTTCAAATTTCTTTAATTCAATGAACATGAAATGTTGTTTTCCTTTATGTAAATTTTCCCCTTTTTGGAAATTAATAATCTCGCATTCTATATTTGTAGGTGAGCAAATGACGATACAGTAGGATGTCATGGTATATATTTTACATCTTCCAAATATAATAAATATACTTTCTTAATTTATGTGATAATCCATTAATATCACACCCATGAAGTATTATCCTATTAATTGGATATCCACTACTATTGTTAAATCAATACTATATTATTACATGCGATTATAAAATATAAATTCATTGCGACCTACCACCATTATAATAATTTATAAATAATGGAATATGTAGCGACGACATTCGTTAAATTTATTTATTTCATTAATTAAGCTTCAATGCGATTACGTAACTTTGAGAAAAAGCTCGGGTAATTTTTTATTCTTTTTCCAAATCAAGGCACTTTTTAGAGGACATTCGTATTATTTTAATTTCAAAGTTATTTATAGAGTTAGACGCATTATTTGAGCTTATATATGTAAATATATACTTCCTTCATTTTAAAATGTAAGTCTTTTAATTATATTTTTTTATTTTTATTATGTAAATTATTTTGGTTTAATTCTATATTAATGACCTATATTTCAATGAATATTAATTATAAATTTATTAAATATTACATTTGTTATTTAAATAAATATTAATTTCAAATTTATTACTACCATATGTGTTGTATTTTTATTAGAAGATTTTGGGAGGAAGATGATGTGTTAGAATAAAAGTGTGAAATTCAATAAAATAAACTATTAATTCATTAATGTAATTAATTAAGATTGAATAAAAACAAAAAAATTTCTTAATATATGCGCCAATATTTAGGAGGGAGTATATGATATAAACATAACTAAATTCTAAGCTCGAAATGGAATTTCAAATCATGAATTTCAACAACGAATTACCAAATCAAGACCACAAATTCATAGGTACTAATAGGCAAATTAATTTACTGGGGGTTGGTAGGTGTACATTTTTTTAATCGAAGCTTGAAAAAATATAGTAATATTTTTTTTCTTTTAATTTACTTCATTTTTATTAGATTTGGAAATGAAATCTGTACCTTGAGCTGAGCCTGGGATAAAACAAGTGGATTTTAATAACTTTTTGAACACACACATCTGTCGTATTAAATATACTTATTTTTTTTTGAACTGTTAGAATATTTTTGAAAAATGAAGGGGAAAGAAACGAAACGAGTATTTAATTGGATTGAATTAAATTAAATTAAATTATAGTAGTACTACTATGCTGGATTTATGAAAATTGACTGGAAAATAGGGAAAAAGAAAAAGAGAATAATGAGCAACGTGGCAGTGTGAGGCCCGGGAGCAGCATATTATAATCAGGAAAGCGACAGTTGTGCCACGTTGGCAGCGGCTGATCTGGGCCGTTGGATGAAGATTTGATCGGACGGTGGATCAGACGTTTCGAGGGCGAGGGAGAAATCGATGCCGTCCAACCCGGCTCAGGAGTAGGTTTCGCGTGAGAGTTAAAAATAACAACAAACTACAGATTAGATGAGACGAGAGAGAGAGAGAGAGAGAGAGAGAGAGAGAAGTGAATAGGAGAGAGCACACAAAGCAATAAGAGGAGAGAGAGAGAGAGAGAGAGAGAGAGAGAGATTTCGAACGAATTCGGTTTCGTTTTGTGTGAATCTCGGAGTGTGCTTGCAGTTTTCCGGAATTGAATTTTTCGTCTGATTTTGTTGAAATCGCCGGCGGCAATGGCGGAAATCCGGTGAATTATGAGATTGGGAGGGGGAGAATCGGAAACGGAATCGGAAACGGAATCGCAGTGATGGAGAGGAACAGAGAGATGCGGAGAGCGAGTGTCGCGGCGGCTAACGGTATGCCGAGGAGGCGGCAGAGGATTACTACGCTCAGAGATTCGACCGGTGAGGGAAATGAGAAATCCGCCGGAGAAATCTCGAGATTCGATGTGTTTTTTTTTTTTTTTTTGGAAATTTGTTTTGTGTGTGTGTTTTTGAATTGAAATCGTTGTTTTTGGAATTTTGCAGAGCAGATGGAATTGCAGGAGACGGTGAGGTTAGGAGATCGAGAGCAGTTGCAGAAGAAGGAGCGGGAGCGGGAGTTTCCGAAGAGGAGGAGAATCGAGAGGTCTGCGGCGGCGCAGCAGAGAAGTGATGGAGGTGAGAGCTGCAGAGAGAACGAGAGTACGGACTCGAGTGACGAGGAGTACTATGAAGAGGAGGAGGAGGAGATGATGAGGATTCATCAGCATAATAATCGGGTGAATCAATTCTCGCCGACGTCTTCTTCTCTGTCGAATAGTCGCCGGGGAATCCGCACACTCCGTTCGTCGCCGGTTCTCAGAGCCGCCGCCGATGAAATGTTCGGTGTTTCCGTACCACGAAGAGCTCGGTCTTGTAAGTTTTCGGAATATGTGGTTTTACCGTTAATTTCTTCTTCCTTTTAGTTTTTTTGATTTCGGTGATTTTTTTGTTTTGTATTAGCTTCGGCGAAGAGGTTGCAAGAGTACTGCAATTCAGGCAGTGGTGCCTTTGGCGAGGATTTGAGCCACCGGAGATTTTCGCCGTTGACGGCGGCGGCGAGCCTGATTGGTTCCGGCGACCCAATGAAGAAGAAGATGGTTAGTTGATTTCTTCAAATTTTATTTAGAATAAGCGCTTTGATGCGACGGTTAACTGACGTCTAAAATATTCGGCAGAAATCTTCAGAGCGAAGAACGCCGATTTCAAATCCCAAAAATTCGGCGATTCAAGATGATATTGAGATCGAGGTTGCTGAAGCTCTGTTCGATCTGATGAA
This sequence comes from Salvia sclarea, assembly GCA_036873715.1. Taxonomy (NCBI): domain Eukaryota; kingdom Viridiplantae; phylum Streptophyta; class Magnoliopsida; order Lamiales; family Lamiaceae; genus Salvia; species Salvia sclarea. Next base: position 877,896 of record JAYJMF010000020.1, read on the forward strand.
ACAATCTCAGTCGCAATCGCAATCCCAATCCCAATCTTCGCAGAGACAAGAAAAGACTGACAGAGATAGATTAAACACAGCTAGCGACGGTAATTTTTATTTTTATTTTTTTCTGATTTAATTCGATCCATATTTAATAGCAAGAGTTATCGAACAATTGTCGTTGGAAAAGTTTCTTTCGTAACTGTGGAATTGGTGGATTACAGAGGTAAAGATGTCAAAAGCTGATGGTGGCAAAGATGAGAATAACGCCTTCTCAGTTCAAAATGAGCCATCAATAAAAGTGAATGCTGGAGCAGATTTGGGCGACTCGATGAAAGAGCTAAAGAAAGAAGGAAGGGTTGAGAAAGAGAGATTTCCGGATGTCCCAGCTCAAGAATTAGTGAGTGGAGATGGGTTTGTGAATAAAGTAAAGGTGGGGTCTCCAAAAGAAAGCGAATCGCCATCATGTGTTAAAGTAAATGCTTGTGATATTCAGGATCCGACAGTGACAAAAGCGTGAGCATCCCTAATTTTTGTTTCCATTACTTAATTATATTTATTTCAGCCGAGTTTCTCTCTCTCCTCTCCTCCCTTCTTCTACCTCTTCTAACGGCATTTATGGCTGGGTGGGACGAGGCAGGCATTATGATGCAATTATTGTTGAGGCTAAGAAGGAAACTAAGCTGGAGATTGATTTGATGGTGCGTATGTCAGCTCAAGTTTTTTCTTTTATTTTGGCTTATAAATTGAAAAATTCTAAAAGAATACGCTTCCAGCAGTCTTCTCCGTTGTCGTCGTCGCCGGAGAGAGATGGATTGGCTGAAATGGGGACTGATTCTGCTGTGATGGCTCAAGCTGTTAAAAGGGCATGTTGTTGATTTTTTTTAATGCGCATTTGTTTATTACTTGTTTTTGGTTGGTGGGGTAAATTGAGTGAATAATTTTGTACTTCCAAATCTGATGCAGAAGAGTGAAGTTGCTGTGAAGGAAAAGATTGGTGTTGTTAGTAATGATCAACAATTGAACCTGGATGTTGAGAAGCATAATCATCAGCAGCAGGGTCGGAAGGAGAGTAAAAATCAATGTAAAAATGAATATTCCAACTCCTCGTTGTACATTGCGTATTTTTAGTTTCAAGAATTTGAATACATGGGCATTTACTAAGATATTAATTGTCTGGTTGCCACTTTTATTGCAGCACCAACTTCCTTGTTGCCTTTCCCCGTTGGCATGAGTAGCTGGCCTGGTGTTCTTCCTCATCCAGGGTGTGTAACGTAGATTCTCGTTTCGTTCTTTCGTTTTTAACTACTCTGGCCATTGCTGAATCGTTTCATATGTAGATTTATGCCGCCTCTGCAATCTATGCCTATAAATGGGATCGCGAAATCTTCAATGATAATGCAGGTAATTTCCATGGTGATTTTTGTAACCGATTCTCATCTTGTTTGTTTCAGTTTTGATTGGTTCTCTGATCTAGTGATTTACATGTTATTTTGAAAATGTGCAGCCCCCTCAGTTTAAATTCTCCCAGCCTCGACCAAAGAGATGCGCCACTCATCAATACCTCGCGCAAAGCATTCATTGCCACCAGCAGCTCATAAAGAAGTCTCTATCAACTGGTCCCGGTGCTTTGTGTGGAAGCAAGTCCCCGAGCCTAAAATATACATCACCGGCACAAAATTTCATATCTGGGAACCCGTTTCTCGGAGAGTTTCAAGGAGCGCAGAATTTGGCAACCGGTTCTGTTGCAAATGGAAAAGATAAAAGCTCGGATGCTGCTGTGGCTTTGAATGCCACATCAAGTACTAAGTCTTTGCTTCAACAAGCTTCAAATCCAGCCTCAGCTTCTAATTTCTTGGTAAACTTGTTCACTTTCAACCCCTTTAATCGTTCATCGCAATTACAATGCTAAATTTAGAAGCTTATGATCGTTTTCTCGATGATTGTAGCATGGTCACGGGTTTCTATTGCCGTTTGGTCACCATCAAACAACAATGATGGCACCAACTAATTCTTCTGGATCTACTCAATCTGCAACATCTGCTGCAAATGCAACTTTGATGTCGAATTCAGCTGGGAGGCTCCCGGTCAGCTTTCCTCTGCCTAATGCATCGACGGCTTTGAGCTTGAACCATCCAATGTTTCCTTCAAATGAAGCTTCCCCATACATGGCCATGCTACAGAACAATGGTTGCTCAATCCCTATCTCAACAAACATTTCTATGCCTCCCTTTAAAGGAGGATCCCCCTCGATGCCCTTCTTTAACTCTTCGTTGTATCCTTCCCCGTCGTATAATCAGCAGCAGTTCCCAACCTCTCACGCTTCACCCCAGTCCGCTTCTCAAAATACGAACTTGTCATCACACAGACAACCACAGACCAGTGCGAAAACCAGTGACAACAAATTCCCTACTTCAAATCCTCAATCTGAGAAGCCAGTCCAGCCATCCTACTCGTCCAGCAAGTCTGACGCCGAGATTAATTGGAAAAATGGTGCGTCTCAACGAATGAACTATGCAATGTTTCCACCTGCATCGGGTGGTGCTGCTGGGAATAAGCAAGTTGATGCTCCTCAACAGAGTTCCAAGGGTAGAGTTGAGCTGATTCCTCAGGCTTACGCTTTCTCCTTCGGTTCAAATGCGTCTGCAACACCAGTGCTCAATTTCTCATCCATGGCGCAGAGCTCGGGTATGTTCCAGATGCTTCCTGAGATGTCTATGAATGGTAATCAGATGATACACCAGAAGAATTTCCAGACTTCCGAAGGGAAGTCTGGCGGTGGTCCGACTCTTAACTACTCGAGATCAGATTGCTCGGAGATATCAGCCCTCTCCGCCATGGGACCTCCCAAGTTTGATGGCTTATCTCGGAGTATGAACTTCCTTCCGTCCTCCTTCAACGGCAGCCAGCAATTTCAGACGTCGTCTGGCGTTTCCGTCCCGAATTTTCAGCAGCATCAGCTGATTCAAGTCCAGGATCACCACGTGCATCAGATGCATCAAGTTAAGTCTTCAACTCCTCACAGCATTCATGGCTCTTTCCTTACCGGCATGCTCCCAAACAGCAGCAACAGCCCTATGTTTGCGCCAAACGAGGCTTCGTCGTTCCACCCCAAATGGGAGAATTTCCCTAGAACCGGAGCTCCCGAATCAGCCACCTCCAACATTGTCAACATTCCTCAGCTAAAATCTCCTCAAGGCCAAAGTCATATAAGTTTTGGCAACGGCCCGTTTCAAGGGCATCAGTTTGTGATGAAGAGCGAGCCCTCCATGTCGAGAAACGCCTCCTCCGTGGGCTTATCTGCCTCGACAACCCCACCGCTACCCTCACAAGAGGCGGAAGGCCAGAAGTCGTCGTCCCCTGCTTGCAGGCGGAACGTGCCCTCGATTCTTGGCGCATGTCCGAGCCAGCTACCGGAGCTCAAGTACTGATACGGAAGAGAGGTACGGTTTCTCTTTGCTTCTGCAATAATGAAGATGTCATTATCAATCAGAAGCCAGCCATTAAAGCCGCCACAACTTTATCTGTGGCGGCTCGACGGCGGCGAAGGAGGAGGAGGAGGAGCGGGGAAATTCGAAATTTGAATGTGGTTGGTGGAAATTTGAGGAATTCAGAAGAGATAGATGGAAAAAAGAAGATACGAGGAATAAATGAAGGTGAATCAAAGTAGGGAAAAAAAAAAGAAAGAAGCAAAAGCAGAGTTTGTTTGGTTGAAATTTTTTGGAGGGTTGCAATTTTGATACTTATTTATCATCAGTTGGCTTCCCTTCATTTCTACTAATTCGATTGGTTTGAATGCGACACAAACTCATGTGTTGTGTGTATAGACTAATCTGTTACATATTATCATCAAGTCATATCATACATATAAAAATTCCCATTCTTTTAAATATTTTCTCTTGCTTATAATATTTGTTTTGAATGGGCAAGTGGGGCCGAGTGATGCTAAACAGCCACATTATGGCCACTCATACAAAGGCAAAATTTGTGATTTTAAGTGTTAAATATTATATAAATTAGTTTATTTTAAATTTTAAGTTAAATTTATATTCAATAATTGTTACTTCTTAACTTGAATGTCAAACTAAAATTCATATTCATAAATTTGCATCGATAAATGGAAACTAGCACGTTAGTTAGATTAAAATCACATTCTTGAATTTACAAAGTTAAATAAAAACTAAAATTATTAGTTATTATTAATAATTAATTTATATTTATGATAAAACAATCAATCTATTTTTTTATTTCAATTCAAAAGGTTTTAATGAATCATTTTTTCCTCTATTGAACCATTTATGGCCATCCATATTGTGGCTACATAGATTTATCCATCTATTATATATATATAGACATATATAATTAATTAGTCAAAAAAGGGGGTTTTGGTTCATTTTTTTCTTCATGTATAATGGTAGTGTTGTTGACATCTTATGTGTTGGTTGGTTGGTTGGCTGCCCACCTTTTTGTTTCTTGGGCTGCGTAATTAATGTTTTCAACATGACTTGTCAGCCTCAAAAAACGTTATTTTGTGTTTGAATTTTTATCCCAACTTGACGTATTCTATTCCAATGTTTTTTTTTCTTTATTGCCTACTATAGAGTAAAGGTGGAATCAACTATGTCTTTTGAAAAATAAATAAAATAATTTGTTTTGTTCTTTTTTCTTTCTTTAGACTATCCAAATCCTTTTGTCACATTCAAAGATATCTATTGCGCGCATGTGTGACTTGCTCTTCCTTTATTTGGCATCAAACTGCACAAGACACGTCAACTATAGATGAATTCTTTATTCGACAACACTAAATTAAATCAATAAATATGTGTTAATACATTTTTTTCTAGAACAAGAGTGCGTTTGGTTTCCATAATTAGCCTTGATGTGTTTGGTTTGCATGATTGGACCTGTAATTGATTATTTGGTCCGTATATTATCAATCATTTGCTTTTTTACTAATCAAGCCAAATTTGGAAACCAAATGCTCCCCGAATGTGTAAAATACTTTGGTAGTGTACATATTGGTTGGATCATGTATTCGTGTAAGTTTTATGTTTTGTCGCTTTAAAATAAACCATCGATAGTAAAAACACAATAATAGTTGAACTTGAGAAAAATATTCATAGTTGGAGGGTTAAGTGGGAACCTCATAGTGGCTCAACTTCTTTACCCAAGTATAACTATATCGATTTTAATAAATTAAAGTTATACTCCCTCCGTCCCCTTCTTCTTGGTGCACTTTCATTTTTGAGGTGTCCCTTCCTTCTTGGTGCATTATCTTTTTTGTACATCTTTATCACACACACAACTTTAAATAATACTCACTCCGTCCACGAAGAGTGTTCCACTTTTGCTATTTTAGGTGTCCGCAAAGAATGATCCACTTTCCTTATTTGGCAAAAAGGTGGTGAGACCATTTCTCCACTCACAAAATATCATTCACTATTTATTTAATCCACATGGTGGGACCATTTTTCCACTCACACAATTCCTTCATTTTTTATTAAAACTCATGTCATCCACAAAATGGAACACTCTTTGTGGACGGAGGGAGTATATATTCTTATCACCACTTTATACCACTTTTCAACTCTTCTTAATTCTCGTGCCGAAAAGAAGTGCACCAAGAAGGAGGGAACGGAGGGAGTACAATGGATGTCATTTTCAAAATATCTTGTTATAAGATATATATGTTACTTAATTTCAATACTTTATGATACCAATCAAGTTATGAGATAGTTACTATATTTGAAGTATATTATTGATCATTTTATATTTTCAAGTTAGTTTAACTAAATGAGCTTGCACGCAAGTTTACGAGCCGAGTAATGAAAAACTTTCTCTAAATGGGCTCCAAAAGAATTTTTATTTAGTCGATCCTCAATAATCATTTTCTCAACACAAAACCTACTAAATATAATATAATATAATATATTAACCATGCTAAATTGCTAATTCTGTGAACCATGCAAATTTTATTATACAACAAAAGATAGCTTTCTTGGGGTAGTTCAAATGCACCATTTTTTCCTCTCATTCTTTTCACAAAGACCGCAGATCACATATAGATAAATAGATATGCAAATGTGATTTAGACTAAGATCAGAAATCATCTATTTTCCCACCATCGAAGCCAAGTTCATCTCTACGTCTTCTTTAGCTTTTCGATCGAATGGCTCGTTGCCAATGTATAGATCCAGGATTGATCGACACAAGAGCTTGCTCTCGATGCATCCGGCCTCCTTTCCGTCAACTGCATACGTGCAAAAATTGAACCGTGTTACCAAGGCTTCGCACCATCATCATCATGCTCGTGTCATAGAAATCAAACCTTATCAAGCGTAAGACTTTCCACGCCATTAAGGTGCACAATTCGAAGAGATTACTTGAGAAATAATGTATTAGTAGTATATCTTACTAGTTGTGCGAAGAACATATCCCCGCTCCCTCGACAGATCAATGATGGAGCCCTTTGGTAGCTTATATTCGTCTTTGAATTGGGCTGTAAATCTGCAGATTAAACACCTCGTTTAACAAATCACCAAACTCAACCCATGTCGTTGTTTGAAATGAGATAAAGATTCGGATAAGTTGCTGCAAGAACTACTTCAAAGATGAGCAATCTACTAATGCATATAGAAATCAATCTAAACATATTAAACGCATGCAATTCAACCGATTACTAAGATGTAATAATAAATCTCCGACTGTAAATATCAACAACCGAAACGAGTAGATGAAAGCAGCAACTCACCTTTGTAGCAATTCTTTGGTATCTGATCCCCCAAACTTCTGTAATCTGCTGCCTACCGACTCTTCAAAAGCACTACGAACCGAACGAATGCTCAATCTTCCATACACAATCTGCAGCCTAATAGTCATACTGACATCACAATCCATAAGATCCTCCTTCAAATTCTCATTTCCCTTCAAATCCGTAGCAGAAACATCCCTATATTTTTCACTAAGAAACTTCTTCACATCACCATCATCAGCATATACACCTATATACAAGGAGCAAATCCAAAAACAGCGCCAATAATCAATTTGATGATCACAAACATCAATTCATTTACCTAAATTCGATCTAATCATCTAATTAGTACACACCACGCAAATTCCACCTAAATAGGATTTTCCACTGTTCCAGAAACATCTCAAAATTTCTCACTAATGTATAAACACGGAGCAAATCCAACAACAGCGCCAATAACCAATTTCGATGATCACAAACGTCAATTCATTAACCTAAATTTCATCTAATTAGTACACACCACGCTAATTTCACCTAAATAGGAATTTTCACTGTTCCAGCTCGGATTTTCCAAAACTAAACAAATAATTTAAAACCACATTGAATTTTATAATGTTAAACTGAATCAGCAGTAATTCCTGAAGGCTGAAGAAACATCGAGCTTAAAATCAAAGGCTGAAGTGAGAAAACGCATGCAAATTCCCCTAAATTAGGAATTTTCACTGTACCAACTCGGATTTTCCAGAACTAAACAAAGAATTAAAAATCACAGTGAATTTTATAATGCAAAATCGAATCAGCAGCAATTCCTAACAGCCGAAGCAACATCGAGCTTAAAATCAAAGGCTGAAGTGAGAAAATGCACGCAAATTCCCCTAAATTAGGATTTTTCACTGTTCCAGCTCGGATTTTCCAATTCTAAACAAATAACTTGAATTTTATAATGTTAAATCGAATCAGCAACATCGAGCTCAAAATCAAATGCAGAAGTGAGAAAAATGCAGTACCAAAAGCGTAGACATCGATGTTCTTCAACCCTAGCACGGCTTTCCTCCGCAGACCGATTCCGAGAAGCCGCTGCGAATCTCTGAGAACGGAAGGAAACGCCGCTCCGGTCCTCGGCTCCGCCACCGGCGACGCGTCTCCGGCGAGGGAGAGAGATCCCCACGCCGGAGAGAAGCTGCCTCTGCTGGAGATCAAGTAATCGAGCGCCGCCCGCACGAGCGGGCCGTCGCGGCTCTGCGAGATGGCAATGCCGGCGCCGGCGATCGAGAGAGCGGCGGAGATCGCGACGGAGAGGCGGCGCGGCGAGGCATTGGAGGCGGCGGAGAGGGGCTGAGTAAACGAGAAGGGGAAGCGGAAGGATACCATTGTTTTACTGTGAGTTTGAGGTGGTTGAGACGGTTGTATACTGCTCAGAGGCGACACGTGTGATAAGCCACACGTGCGGGGGTTTTATTGGGCCGCTTTGTTATTGGGCCGTGAATAGATGTAGATCATTGGGCCGCTATTTCTTGGGCCCATTTGCCGATATTAGTCTTCATGTAGAAAAGCTCATATTTAGTATTATTAGGTATTTGTGTTAATTATACAATTAATTGCAAAAATATAAAACTCATCCCAACCTTTTATTTACCATTAATCAATAATTCAAATTTAATTTCGCAATTATATAAATTTCACAAAATCATAAAGTATTATCAAGTTATTTTCTCCTTAAAGAATGAAATAATAAAGTAAATACAATGAAATAAAATTAAAATAACAAAGATATAATTTGTGTTTTAAAAAGGCTAGCAACAAAAATTGAAGAGTAAGATTTTTAAAAATTTAAACTTTAAAATATTATAATGAATTGGTTTGAAATTCAATTTTTATAATTTTTACATCGAATTGAAGGTCTTGTCACGAATTTTAATTTTAAATATACATTTGATATTTTTTATGATTTAATATTTTTTATATTAGAAAGAATAAATAAATAAAAAAAGAAAAAACAAAAGAGAGAGAAAGAGAATAAGAGAGAGAGTGAGAGAAAGAGAAATTGATGGATATTAACGTGAAAAGTGAAAAAGATAAAAAAGAGAAAGAGAAGAGAAAGAGAAAAATTAATTAGTTATGAAAAGAGGTGAGAGAATATTTGATGAGAAAAAAAGATGGTGGAAAAGGTGTGCTTTTTATATATAATAGATTTTTATATCTATTTAAGAACTTGACACATTACCTCAAGAAAAGAAAGAAAATGACAAATTTAAGTCTTTAACCCAACCTTTCGAATTTGTTCAAATGAAACAGACTCAATTTTATATTTTTTACGATTTTATTATGATGTGTGACATGTGTCAATTTTTTGTTTTATTATTCCTAATTTCTTACGCATGTATGCCACGTTACAATACTTGTCCACGCGTGAAACAAAGTTGCAAAAAATTAAAATATGGTTGTCGGTAAAGAATATGGCAGGTTTATTAGTATGAGGTTTTTTAATTGGTTTAAAATTATGATATTTGGTGCAATTAATTCTTTTTAAAATTTGATTGATACATACATACATAAATAACTAGATGAGTGTATACTTAACATTTTTCTTTATCAATTTACAATTAAAATAAAAATTACGTCACGGTGGACTCGAACCCAAGAGACCGAGACCTTAGCTCCCGAACATTAACCACTCTATCGATAAGCCAATATAAGCATACATACAATTTTCTTTATTGCACAAACGAGTGAAATGATTAACGAATGCTTATTAGAATCTTTATTTGATAATTGCTTGTGTTTACTATATGATGTTTTTAATTTTAATGCCTTTCTTTCCAACAAATAAAATCCTCAAGTACAGCCCAAGTTAATGGGCTATTAATTCTAAATTGCAAATGGCCCAATGTAGGCAAAACAAATCATAAACAATGTGTGTTCTTCTTTTTGGGTAGATAATGTGATTTCATTTTTGAGCAATTAAAGTTTTGCTTATTGTTCCATTTGAATTTGTGTTGTGTTTTCTTTCAATGGGTTTTGGCCCAATTATATAGGAAAATATTTTATACACATTTGAACCTTTTAAATTTTTTAAATATTTTAATGGTCTTATATACTTCCTCGACCTCATTTGTATTTCTCCTTATATTTTGCACATAGTTTAAAAAATATTTTATTAAAAAGAGAAGGTAATATAACTCTATTTGTTTGTGTGTTAATCAATTACTATTATTTAAGAAATGAGCCAATATAATTAGAACATATCGAAATGAAAAATGGCCAATATAAATGGGACGAAAAGAGTAATATATATCTTGCTACTGTCAAGTAATGTATACGTCAATAAGAAAATGAAAAATACGCAGCAAAATAATATTCCATAGCTATAATATTCTATACTAGGTTCACTATAAATCAACGTAGCTCAATGATCTTTAAACAATCTACAATTGTTGTAAAAAAGTTAATAATTCATAAAATATTAACAAATATATATATATATATATATATATATATATTTTATGTACAAAGCAATATGGATATAAATATTATAGTATAATATATTAAGAAGCGTGATTTGTAGCTTTTATGGAGTAATAGTTTCTTACCATTTCACATGGAGATCAAATAAAAATCTTAATTTCCGGCCATTTTTTCGACATATATATATATACCATTTGATATTAATATATACATATAATATACTATAGTGACCCACGTATTCTTAAAAACTTAGTTAATTCTTTTCCTAAACACTTGTCGAAGCATTTTATCATATGATCACATGATAAGTTCGTAGATATTATAAAATGGAAAACATGTGCATCATGTGCAAATATTTAGCATTTAATTTCCAACTTACGATGCCAAACTTAATTTGCATTACTTTGTTCAACTTAGTTGTGTGGTGTCCTATTTTTGTCGCACTTGGTTCCAAGAAATACTAAAATAAATTAATTAGATGCCCTTAATTAATTATTTTGTGATTTCAATGTGAAGTTAGGTGGCAAATCACGAAAAAAGCTGGGTTTCCTTTTTTTGGTATTGGAATGACCTACTGCACATTCAAGTGACAGCCATTTTTAACGGAAGAATGTATAATCAGAAAAATTATGAATTAATTATAATTTACGAAATTTTCAATGGTTTCGAATCCCGTAGAACTGTGAAAATTCTATTTTTAAAGTATTTTTGATTCACAAACTTTTCCGATAAATTCATGAACTTTCACGGTAAATTCGTGAATTTTCTTATTTTCGGTCGTAGTCTCACTAAAAATGGTTTATATGTTATATATATAGTGACATACACATGGATGGATATTTTTAAAAGTATTTATTTATGTGAAATATTACTAGGAAAAAGTTAATCTTCCCTATTCAATTCACTCCCTATATATGCGTTAATTGCTTTGCTACATCTTGATATTTATACTCTAAGGCTATCTATCATAGACAAGGTCTAGCAAAAGTGATCAATTTAATGTGAAGCTTTAAAGATAAGTTATGATATTGTCCTAGTATGTACTATGCATGTTAGGCTACATGCTAGATAATTATATTATTATCATATAATTTGGACAAATGTGAGGGTGTCACTAATTAAAAGGCATCACCCTATAATTATTACTCTCTTCGTCTGATTAATCTTGTCTTAGTTTTATTTTTGAGGTGTCACCCTAAAAAAAAGAGTTTGACAAAAAATTTACACACAAAAAAATATATGGATCGTACCACATAACAAACAATAACTTTCACCTCTTAATCTTCGTGTCGAAAAAAATGAGACAAAACAATGAAGAGAGTATAAACTTTTAGATCGATAAAATCTCAGGCAATTTGCCGGAAGGCGTGCCGTGATATCGATGGTCAAATAAGAGAACTAAAGCTACTAGTATATGGTAATATTTTGTTCTTTATATTTTAATAAAATGAAACATATACATTTACCTAGTAGCGTGGGGCGTTACATATATATGTTATATATTGGGACAAGATTGATTTTTTCAAACAAAAAAGGAAATAACTTTATTGGAAGTTGACGATGGATAATTTCTAGCTAGTACCAGCCTATTGGCTATATGTACCATATGAAATTAAAGTTTAAACTTAGGCTAACATGTATAATAAACATTTTGTTATTTATATATATTTTAATAAAATGAAACATATGTGGGGCGTTAGCGTTACATATTTTATGTTATATATTGGGACAAGATTGAATTTTTCAACCAAAAAAGGAAATAACTTTATTGGAAATTGACGAAGGATAATTTCTAGCTGGTACCAGCCTATTGACTATATGTACTATATGAAATTGAAATTTAAACTTAGGCTATCTTTAGTAGGAATTAATAATTATCAAACATCAATGCAATGCTGACTGCATCGACTAACGCTTTTTAATTTATCTTTTTTTTTCTATATTAACTAGTAATTGAGAACATCATGTTCTAATAGGTATAATTAACAATAAATTTATTCGGACATAATGTGGCTAGCCATACAAGACTATTATAGTGTATGATCTTAATAAATTCTTAGTAATTTAAGTTCAAAAATTTATGTGTTAATTATATTTCAATTTTATCATTTTATATATTTAATATTTGATTTCAAATTGAAGTTAAAAAATTTTAATTTTGAATTTCTCTATACAATTACTCTCTTACATAATTTTAATGCTATATTAGATATTAATATCCTTTTTTCTAAATTAAAATAATGGAAAATAAACTTATGTAAAGAATATTGTAAGAATAATAATTTTTTCCTTTTGAATATATCGATTCTAAATTAAATCGGTCCGATTTTGGCAAAATATACCGTTGTATGGCTGGACATACTATGTCCAAATAGTTTGCATTAATCATTAAATTAGATGAAATAAGATGCCCCTAATTATTGGAAGAATATACCATATATTCTCCCAACTAGGACATTTTTTTCAGAAAAAGTCTTAACAATATAATTTATTTTCTCTTTAATTTTTTATAGATGACTGATTTGGCATTTCTGTTACAAGGTTTAATTAATTCTTTTTTTCTTCATCGAGCTTATGTTTACTTTTTTTCGTTTCAAAAAAATTTCAACTGAATTTGCGAAGGGGGTGAATCCTGCCCATTCTCTTGGAAGTTTTGTTTTGTTTCTTTACGTTTAAAAAAGGTTTATAGAGCTCAAACATTTAATTAAAATACAATTATATTTTTGTGAAAAATATAGTATATAAAATAATAAAAGTTTTGTCGAGATGGTCATTCCCATATTCAATTATTCATTCGCTCCCAATTATGTATGTGTTCCTCTATTTGATATTTATATTTTGTATATACTTGGTTGCTATGGTAAATAACTAATTTTAGAGAGTTAAAGAAAACACCATTTGATGATGATATTGTCATATACAAATACCCAATAACCACAATATTAGTAAAGTAATATAGTAATTATAAAATATTTCTTTACAAACATTTGTCAAATGAATGGTCCACACAATGAGTTATCGTCACTTAACATGTGTACATGTGTATGGATAATTCTCTATTATTAAACAAAAAGAATCCAAACTCATGTTACTATGAACAAATATAAAGATACCACTAACTAGCCTTCTTTGGACTCTAGCCACTATGATTATTAATTAATTAAGTATTAATTAACAGAAAAGCATCAAGCAAATCAAAGATTCCAAAATCCCTCTCTCAATACAAACACATTCTACTAAAACATTTTATGCCATCTTGTCTCTTACTAACCCTTTTTTGTGCTCATCTAATTTTTTGTTGCTTTATTATTCTTTATCTTTTAGTTATATGTACTTATTGCTTATTTGTTATAAACCTTTGGTTTTATCACATCTTGTGAAACATAAATTGGATTTTATTTCGATGTATCACATTTTGTTGGAGCCAAGATTTGTGATTAAGTTGATTTACCGAAATATGAGGTGGATTGTAGGTTGGAAAAGCCCAATCAATGTATTTTACGATCTTTTGATTCGATTTAATTATATTATATACACTTTATCATAAAATGAAAAGAAGAGAGAGAGAAGAAGAAGAAAATTAAAGAAGGTCGTTCGATTATAATGTGATGTAAAAACAAATATACATACTTTTTGAGAAGCAAACATATATAAAAATGGAGTTGTTGCAAATTAATTTACAATAATATGTCATTTCCCCGGAGAAAGTCTTCCCACTAATTCTTATCATGTTATCATTACCCACTAATTTTTAATATTAATTTAATAGAGACATACCCTAAACATATGTTAGAAACTTAGAACATCTAAAGAAATGTGTTGGTGTCACACGATCATATATATATATATATACTTTAACTATCAGTAATTTTGTTTTCTATATTTTCACGTCGTTTTTAAAGTTATGTATTTTATATAATTATTGCGTAAAGTATTGTGTATATAATAATTTTTTTTTCTTTCAATATGTCCTCTTTGGAAACAATTAGGAGATAATGATGGGATATAGTTATCACTTAATCATCACACAAATTTTAATTTATACAGGGGCTACAGCCTACACATGCATTAAATTTTATTTTCAGCAGTTTGTTTTTTGGTTGAGACTTGAGAGTGTATACAATATTTTTTTTTCTTTCAATTTGTACGATCCTCTTTGGAAACAATTAAGAGATAATGATGGGATTTAGTATCACTTAATTATGACACAAATTTTAATTTATACAGGTTTCACACATGCATTATATTTTATTTTCGTTAGTTTATTTTTTGAATGCTCAACTATTATCTTTTGAAGTGTTATAAGGCGCTAGAGAAATTGTTCTTGCTGATGTTTCCGTTTTATTAAGATATAATGTAGAGTCCCACCAATATATAGGTTGTAATTACATTTTATTTAGAATAATCTTAATCATATAGTCGCTCATAAAGCAATGTTTGTATGAAACTCCTTGAATTATTTTTCGTACTTTTGTTGGGTTTATAAATATATAGGAGCTATTTATAAATTGTTCATATTTTTCGGAGAAAAAATATTTATGTTTTTAAAAAGCATAGTTTCAATATTGTTTAAACAATATTTTAATAGTGTTATTTTATACACACAAGATACTTTATTACTTTTTTTATGAAATAATAGTGTTATTTAAAGAATATTGAAACTATGCGTTTAAAAATATAAATATTTTTCTCCTTCAGAAAATATGAACAATTTATACATAGGTTCTATTTAAGAATAATTCAAGGAATTTCATACAAACATTGCTTTATGAGCAAGTATATGATTAGAGATTATTCCAAATAAAATCTAATTACAACCTATATATTGGTGGGATTCTAAATTATATCTTAACAAAACGGAAATATAAATTATGTGATTCGAACATTATTAAATGACTATTTTTGAAGAATTACAAGTGGTACAAATATAATATTATTATAACAAATTATAGCTCAACACCGCACGCGGGCAGAACCACTATACCGTACAAAGACGGGACAACTACCCGCACGCAGGCGGAATAACTACCACACAAGAGTGGTTAAACTACCTAGGGGTGGAAATTTGGTAATGGTTAATCGGAAAATTCAAAAATCGAACCGAAATTTGGTAAATTGGAAAATCAATATCCAATAATATCGGTATTGGTTCGGTAAATGGATTGAGATTTCTAAAAATTTTGGTTTTCGGTATTACCATT